>APFE030459418.1:30914-42567 GCA_000404065.3 Pinus taeda | reverse complement strand
GATGGGGGAGAGAGGGAGGGGAAGAGAGAGAAGGAGAGGAGGAGGGTGATAGACACATAATGGAAGGTGGAGAGAGAGGGAAGAAGAAAGAGTCTCACAAAGACAAATACAAACATAGAAGTTAGATCTAGAAAGTCATGAATATTTTAGATTTTCACTAAAATAGATGTATTGATTTCAATGTAGTTGTTTATTTCTAATCCTATTTGATCACATGCACTATATGCATTGGTTTTAGTGTAAATGTCGATTTATAATTATATTTAATACCTTACATTAGATGCATTGATTTCAGCGTCTGTTGATTTCTACTCCTATTTGATTGCTTGCACATGATGCATTGGTTTTAGTGTAGATATTGATTTCTAGTCCTATTTGATCGCTTGCATTAGATGCATTGATTCCAGTGTAGATGTCGATTTCTAATCATATTTAATACCTTACACTAGATGTATTGATTTCAACCTAGATGTTGATTTCTACTCATATTTGATTTATTGCATTATATGCATTGGTTTTAGTGTAGATAATGATTTATAATTCTATTTGATTGCTTGCACTATGTTATCACTTGGATTGAACCTCAGGTTGAAGGAAGGCAATGCCAGGGTAACCACAAACCACGCTTAGCCAAGTAGCTAGCCCTACTAGGCTGAAAGAGAGCTCTCTCTGTAAGGATCTCAGCCAAGATGACTGGATCATGAAAAGTATATTAGGCTAGGTATAGTAGCACAAGTTTTGATTTCATTTTGAAGGGCTTTTATTGGATCAGAAGGAGCTGGACAGTTAGGGCTAGGGAATTACGTCAAAATTGCAGGGTTTTCAATGGGGCAAGGTAGGAATAAGGTTTAAAACTGTAGGGCTTGATGGGCGAAGTGTTTTAAGACTGGTGAGAAGCTAGGAAGAGAATATGATTACCATGGATCCTTCCTAAACTGTAGAAAACATATAATGTGAATATTTCCCCAATGTAGAGCAGTGATGTTATGGATTTTGCTTATCAACTTGAAAACATTCACTTAGAAGCAATGAGATGAATAATGAAGTACACAAAACATATTAAAATATGATCACAAGAGAATAAATTGAACTAAACTCCATACCACATGGATCCCAAAGAAATAGCTGCAATTTTTATTTATCTCCTGCTAAACTGCTAGTAAATGATGTACAATCAAGGCATAAGCATCCAACTGAGTCCAACCCGAAGAAGAAGATATAGGCATTGTTTCAACATCCTCCCATCCTCAGGGGTCGAATCCCTAAGATGAGGAGCTAATATAACCAACACTGAACAAGAAACTGGAATATAGGCATCTTAACAACTTGCCTCTAAAAGTGAAAATCTGATTCATTTGAGCTCAAATTGAATTTTAATCTAATGAATCTACCCTCTACCACTAATTATCCATCATATTTACAAGCCAAGTCATCATTTACAATAGTAAAGAATCCTCCATGAGAGAAAATCCATGAACATAGTCAAAACATAGAAAAATAGCCATCCTATACAAAATTTGTCCTACGCGCAATGCCACTTTTTGGAGGCCTTCTCGGTACCCAAATTGAGCTCATGATAGCTCATTGGAAAGGCATTAAAGTCCAATTTCCAAAACATCTATAATTTATTCATTTGAAGCTTATTTGACCCCTTAAAAGTTGATTCCCCAAAGACTCTTTCTGTGTGTCCAAAAAGTGGTAGAAAGGTCATTTTTAGGGTGTTTTTTGACTTTTTGGTGGACCAGTTCTTCCCCAAAAACTTGGAAAATCCATAGGGTGCATATGCTTATCACTCTAAATCCAGAAATGTAAGCCATTTATCCGTTGAGCCAAATTTTCTGTGTGCAATTTCAAAAATTTGCAAAAAACAAAATCTTCTCCAAACCTGACCAAAATTGATGAGCAGCACCATCATCAAGAATCTTGATGAGCCAAGGAAGCTTCAACATGCAACCTAAGCCTATCCTCCTCTTTTTTTCCCTTTAGAGCCCGCCTTAGCCTAACTTTCATCTTTTTGACCCTTATGTTGCAAAGTTTGTTCCGGGTCCTGTAGTGGTAGGCCATGTGCCTGATCATCTGGTTGTCCCTATTATCCTTCTGTAATAGCTTCTCTAGGTTCAAATTGACTCTCGCAATCCAAATATATCTATCATCCTCAATTTCCTTTTCAATAGGAGTCAAAGTGACCAGTGCCTCCTTGTCACCTTGTCATTTTATCTTGAGAAGCTCCTGCTCCATGAGGACCTACTTGTCACTCAACTGCTTGTTATCTTGTTCCAGATATGTGATGACATACTTGGCTCTCTCCAAATTGTCCATTAATTCTTGGACTTGAGCCTCCTTTTCCTGTATGATGATGTCCTTTATTATTTCTTCATCCTGAGCCTCTAAGTCAATTGTTTCCATGCCATAATGAGTATAATGCCGCTCCGCCTCATCATGCTTTGTCAATCAAAGTCTCTTTCCTTCTCATCATAAAGATCTTCCACTTGCATCTTTCCTTTCCCTTTATGCATTTGCCACACCGGTACCTACTGTGTTGATGAAGAAGGCAAAACCCCTTCCACATCTTGTGGAGCAAGCATTTTCCTATGAGTTGATGAAGAAGGCAATGTCTCTTCCACATCTTGTGGAGCAAACAATTGCCTATCAGCTACAAACAATCTCCTTGTGCCCCTTTGATATGTCATGTAGGTCCTGGGCACCTCAGTAGCTTTAGTCTCTTTGGCGTTCTCATTCGTCTTCACCTGAGCACTGCTAGAAGGTCCCCCTGATTCTTGAGACACTGGTGGAGGAATTTGAGGACCCCTAAAGATGTCATGAGCAATAAATGTCTCCCAGGAGATGTTGAGGAGGCTAATATGATGAAGTACAATCATCTTGATCAGGGAATAATGATAAATACTACTTAATTGCTAAGGGTATGGATTTTTCTATACAAAGTGGGCCATCTTCTCAATATTCCTGAACAAGAAATAAGGGAGGTTTAACATCCTCACCCTGGTAAAATGCATGAGAATCCTGATGTGATATGTGTATAGTCTGGAAAATCTACCCTCACAATTGAAATATTTCATGATGATTTTCATCATGGGGGCATACTTGTCTTCAAGAAATTAGAAAGGAAAAAGTCTTTTCGCCTCATTTCTGTATCAGGGTTTGATATAAGGCTCATAATAGTGTTCATCGAGGTCTTGTTCCTTGCACCACTTCTCCCCTACATTCAGAATCCTGGTTGCATCAACAATAATGGAAGGTGAAACTATAAATATCACCCCAACAAGAGTCACCTTGTTGTCCCAAAGATTGGCTACAAAAAGCCTGGTGAGCTCAGGGTGGTGTTGAGCTCTCTCTACCGGCTCACAGAACTCATAGCACCCTAGATGTTTGAAACAAGTTACAAACAACTGAGAGGCCTGCAATTCTCTGAGGTTTGATGGCTCTTCCCTAATAATTCTGCCTCCCTTGTGTGGTTTTCTCTGATGCCGAGGTTTATCTGTCGAACTGTCACTACCAACGTTTTCCTCCTTATAGTCTCTATCTTCTCTGTCCATGTTTGCAAAGTTTGAGGCTGTGCACTCCTAGAAAAGGTATGAAGGGAGTGAGTAAAGGTGATTTAGGAGTGAGGGAATGGGAGATGACCTTGTGAGGTAATTTGGTGGGCTAGAAAATGAAGGGGAGGGTATGAATCATGAAAATGGGGGAGAGGGGCTTAGGTCCTTTTTTGAAACATAACTTGTGGGATGAAGGATGAGGAGGTATAGAATATTATGGAATGATATAGGGGAGAGTTTCAGGGCTTTAGTAATAGATGGTGGGAGAAATAGAGGGGATTAGGGTTTCTAGGGTGTAATTGAGGGAGAATATAGGGTTTCAGATTTGTCATGGTAAATTACCTTCAAACACTTCAATTGCAACTCAATGATGAGGTATAGTGAGGGCACTTACTTGTTTGAGAGATGAGAGGGTGCTTTTGGAAGTTTTTATGAAGCTGGAGGCTTTTTTGGTCTTTGTTGCTCAACACATAACGCTTGCTACAGGCACACAACACCCTCCTAAATGCGTAACACAATGTTATTTTGCATTGCTGAAAACACCCTACGCGTGTCACTCAAATTGTACGTGCAATACCACCCCTTGAACGCATAGTGCCACCTCCACTGCTTGAAGCGCACAATGCCAAACTCTAGAAGCATAGCGCCACTTCTCCTTGGCCCAAGCCTCACTCAACCTCTCCTCTTTTCTTCACTTTTTGACTCCTTCTTTGCCAACTGAGAATGATGAATTTGAAAATGAAATGTAACACCTTATATAGGAGTAGATTTTGATTTTTCATTAGAAAAACCCACTTTCTAATGTTTCTTGACGTTTTTCAAATCTCTGTTTTTAATGCCTTTTCTTTTTTGTTCCTTTTCAGGTGGACGGTGCTCAATTTGAACTACTTTTTGCAGTGTTTCTTTATCTTGTAGCAAGGAGAGATGCATTGGTGCATTCGGGATCATTTATTACATAAAGTGACTTAAAATTACATAAGAAATACAAATTAACTCAAAATACTCTGTTTTCACCTCAAAAACATGTTTTTTGAGGTGAAAATTACATTAGTTAAAAAGATAATTATATAGTGACTATGACTTACTAGCCATCATTCTTGATTTATTTATCATCCTCATACCCTTGCTGCCTTTTATTTACACTTTTAAATCATGCTCTTGACCTTGGAAATGAAACCCTAATACATAATGAAAACATGCCCTATGACCTAATGAAAACTTGATTGCATTTTGACCATGAAACCATCACTGAAGACAACTTGAAGATGGGTCAGCAAGTATACTTTATGAGGGAGAAAGTAGATTTTCTGAAGAGAATACAACCATCAGTGGATCAGTTTGACATGACCTAATGAAACGATGTAAAAAATTTCAGTATGGGACCCCTAAAATGAAAATGCAAAGAGCAAATTTGATCCCTGATGGAAGTATGCAAATACTGACACTAACACACTAGATGCATTGATTTCTGTTTAGATGTTGATTTTTAATCCTATTTGATTGTTTGCACTAGATGCATTAATTTTACTGTAGATGTTGATTTCTGATTTGATGCAACAAGATGTATAATGCACATTAATTTCAAAGTAATTAGATTGATAGTGTGCATTGATTTCAGTGTAAGCACATCTCTACATCCTCCATCTATATCTCTATCTCCCATTGTCTCTACTTCTCTATCTATCTATCTCAGCCCCTAAACATACACACTCTCTCTCCATATCTATCTATATCTCTCTCCCTCCCTCCCTTTCCCCTCCCTCTCTCTCCCTTCCCCTTCTCTCTCTCTCTAACATTTCTCTCCCCATATCCATATCTCTTCCTCCTTTCTTGTCTTTTCCTCTCTCTTCTTACCTCTCCCCTCCATCTATATCTCTACCTCCCATTGTCTCTCCTTCTCACCCCAAAAACATACGCACTCTCTCTAAGTGTAAGCACATAAAAATGATTCAACCATAAATACAATACTTGAATTTTCATCCTAAACAAAATGTTTGCTTACTTGAATTTATAATTGGGTACATTCTTATTATTCCCATTTTCCATCATTCAACATTGTTAATTACTTTGCATTCAAACGCGGTAATAGAAAATAACTACCATTGAAAATTATTTGGGGTTTAACACTCCATAAGTCACAATGATTGACTTTGCAGAAGACTACTATTAATATTAGAGAGCAACAGAGACAAGGTATGTTGTTTACTACAGTAGCTCGAGTTAAATATTTGAATGGCCTATGATTCCAACTACAATTTTCATATGATCGATATGAGAAAATGGAAAAAAATAGTTTCAGATTGATTGCAATGAAGATTGTTTGTAATTGACTATATTCATAGTATTCACATTTTCTATAATTGGTAGGAATTGTTATAATTTTATATTATTTTTCTCATGTGGGTCTTATTTTTGGTTTCTAAATTGATTTAAAATTTTAATTGTGGAATATTTAGTGAGATGTCAAACACCAATTGTAGGAAGAAAACATTATGAAAAAAAGATGTATTATCATACTTTCAAAGGTCTCAATCCAAGGATCCACATTCTCATCATGCTTCAAGGTCATTTGAACAACATATCACTGAAGGAGATATCAACTCTTGTGAGAATTTGTCTAATATCCAAATAACATATAAGATAGTAGGGTCCTCTAATGTCAAAGTTATATAAATACATTTTCACTAGATATTGACAATGAATATGTTGAAGTTTTTTCTTTGAGAAAGGATAAATCACATTCTCAGAAAAGAAAAAAAGGCCAATGGGACATAGGGAGAACTTCCAAGAAGATTGAGTCTCAATATTTACATACATTAAAAAAGTACCTCTAAAAAATGAGAATGAGAGTTCACAAGAAGTTAGATGCAATGCATGTAGGTGGCAAACTGACAAGAAAGTGAAATTTCAAAATAATTTAGATGCAATAGAGAAGCATGTATGAAAGGTGTATGAGAAGAAAATTACAAGCGGTGAGGATAAATGTACTATTAGATGAAAATCTTCTAACAAATTCCCACATGTAAAATTTGAAGATTAATATAAGAAATATTTAACTAGCAATTACACCAGATGTTGCAAAGGAAATGTCGTAATGGGATAACATGTGAAGACGGGCATAAATAAACACAAATGTGATATGTTAGGTGTTTGAGTGAAAGAGAATTCTTAATGTTGTTGCAACATATCTTCCTTCCTCAAACCCCGTAACCTCTCTTTTTTAATTAATAAAAGTTTACAAAATTCCATTTCATTCTAACTTGTGAGATGGCTTTGTGCTTGTAGATATAGATCACTGAAATCCTAAAGATGACCTTTGTTCTTTGCAGTAGTGAGTCTTATGACGAGATGACCTTTGTTCTTTGCAGTAGTGAGTCTTATGACTTGTTACTTCAGGGCTTGAAGATCCATCCTTCCATGCCCAAAGTCTTGCATAATCTTATTATAGTTGGGTGGTACCATTCATTTTTCATGAATGAGAATTTAGGTTTTCAAATCTTATTATGATTTTGATTTTGTGTTGGAAAAACTTCGGGCTTCAATTGTATCTCATTACCACCTTGGCTTGGGAGGTCGACACCACTCACTTCCAAATTTTTAACATCATAGTCCACCCCATTTTTTCATACCATTTGTGTCCATGCAATTGTGATTTTGTAGATTAATCCCATGTAACCTTCAATGCAATTTAGCAAACTTGAGTCATTCCAGATTTGATCTCTTCATTTTACTCACAGACACATATCTCATAGAAGCACTATCTCACATCATTGCAAATTTAGTCTTTTTAGAGCCAATGACTAATTCCATTGATTATAGCTTGTTGGAACAATGTTTGCGATTACAACAGAATTGCCTGTATGATCCGTCTTTTTAGTTTGTAATCCCTCTGAAGTTTGGATGAATGAAATCAACTTTTGTTCATGCCAATATAGACTTGAGTAACTTGACACTTTTCTTTCTATTATAAGTACTCAACTAGTTCATGAAACATTACTTGGTCAACCATGCACCATCACAAAATTTCCAAGATATGAAAGATTTTATATTAGTTAAGGGATACTTGAAAGACAAGTGCATCAAGTGATTCAACTTATGTAGATACATAAACATCTTAATGACTTTCCTTACTGTTGGATGGAAGATCACTCTCTTAGCATTATAGATCAGTCTCTTACCATTTTACTCGTAAGAATTGGGGTATGCTTTGTTGAAATAGTAAATTGTTATTTTTAATTTCCTGTCACTATTAACAATATCAAATTTAAAGCAAGAAACGATGTTTTTCAAGCCCCTTGAAAACAAGGGCACTCTCTCAAATATAAAAATATTTGTGGTTCTGTATACCTAAATTTTCATTTTTCAACAAAATCCAAACATGATAACCAATTACAAAAAAAGATCATTGGAACAAAACAAAAGAACTCAGAACCTACTAAATAAATATGTTAAAACTTTGTAGCTGCATAATTAAAAGGATAAATGAGAATCTTTGCAAGCCCTTTAAAATACAAGAGCACTCTCTCAAATATAGAAATATTTGTGGTCATGGTAGGTCATAGGGAGTGGGATTATTCACATGATTAGAAGCCAATTTCTTTTTTTCTGTAGTAGATATCCTTGTAGGGTAATAAGGATTGTGTAGAAATCCAATCACCAGATTAGTGCTCATCTTGTGGGGTTGATTCCATCATGATTACTCTTCGAGTGCCTCTTAAAAATATGCAAGCACTTGACTCTGATCAAGGATATGAAAGTGGAAGCATGCCAAGCCATTTCAATCAATTAGATAACCTCCCTTCGTGGTAACTGAAACTCTAAAATGCTTTCTTTTGACTTTAACAAACCCAATGTAACCTCTGCTTTCAAGAACAATTGTCATCATTTCATCAAAAGATACCATATTAATTTAATGTATCCATGACAATAAATGCATAATCAACAATTTTTCTACATCAATCATCAACAAATTTACTCATTTTATGGTTGCATAATATCATTTCAGCAGGAAGCCCACAAACCAACATTACTGAATACAATAAAGAAATAAAGATTATCGATGTATACTTCAACTTTCACAAAAATATACTAATGGAATTATCCTTTAGGGAAAATTTGCAAGTTTTGCTTTGTTCAAGAGTGGAAAATGTGCCAATTAAGTCTACAATTTGATTCTAGAAATAAAAATAAGGGAGGGCCAGTAGGTGACAACATCCTCGTAGTTTCCTTTTCACCCAAGTGAATGAGGCTAGAAGAAGCCAATGTTTACATTTATCCTTGTTGATATTTATGTTATAAAGCAAGGAATCATTGAGAAATAGCCAGAAATATAAGGGAACACCGAGCTTTTGCAAAAGTATTCATATTGATATTTTCCCAGCTTTGTGTGGACTAAATGAAATGAGTGATCCATGTTACATTTCCTATTTGTTTGTGATTGATTTCTTGTATTGGTTACTACTAGTGTACACTTTTTTTTGGGGATGAAACTCAATGATCACAATGATGCCTACTCTACATTTCTTGGGACTCATTTATTGCAACTGTTGGGTATAGTATTCCCTAGATTTGTTACCTTTTCAAATTTAAGTAGTACACAAGTTTTATTTCTTACATTTGCAAATTTCAGTGATACACAAGTTTTATTGATTAATTTTGTTGTTGGAGGGACTAGGGGTAGATTTTTATGTGTTGGGTTGATGCCGGAGGTTAGATGCTAGTGTTTTCTTGTGTGATGATGGTGGGGAATTGGGATGACACTGGATTTAGGGGTTTGGGTATTATTTGGATGTTTAATCCTTCTTCTTCAAATATTCATACACATTTTTTGTGGAAATTCCTACCAATTTAGGGAGTGGCCTCCTTATTGCATCAAGAGAAGCTAGCACACCATGCATTTAAGGTGGGTACCGGCATGGGTGTGGGCATGTGCATGATGTATCAAAATACTTATTGTGCATATGTGTAAAGGTAAATTGAATCTAGAGGGTGACGTGCATTTGTTGCAACACAAATCTATATAAATCTATATCTGATGCTGGTGGCTACAAATGGTTAGTATATCAAATATTGGATCTCAAATGACGTAACATGGAACTTGTCAAGCTCGAGGTGCATATCACACCTTGAGTGAGATGGGTTTGTGCTAGTAGCTAGAGATCATTGTGATCCTAATCTTGGCGGCTTGAAGATCCTGCATAATCTTATTACAGTTGGGTGGTTCCATTCATTTTTCATGAATGAGAATGTTTGTTTTCATATCTTATTATGATTTTCATTTTTTGTTGGCAAAGCTTCGAGGTCCAATTGTATCTCAATCCCACCTTAGCTTGGGAGGTCGACACCACTCACTTCCAAATTTTTAGCGTCATAGTCTATCTCATTTTTTCATCCCATTTGTGTCCATGCAATTGTGGTTTTATAGATTAATCCCATGCAACCTTCAATGCAATTTAGCTAAGTTGAGTCTCCCATTTTTTCATCCCATTTGTGTCCATGCAATTGTGGTTTTATAGATTAACCCCATGCAACCTTCAATGTAATTTAGCTAAGTTGAATCATTCCAAATCTGATCTCCTCACTGTATTCCTTGTAGAGACAAGACACAACTCTCATAGAAGCACTATCTCACATCATTGCAAATTTATTCCTTCTAGAGACAATGACTAATTACATTATCTCATCACTACACCTTATCTCACATCATTGCAAATTTATTCCTTGTAGAGATAGACTAATTCCATTGATTAATTCTTGCTACACACTTCTCATAGAAGCATTATCTCACGTCATTGCAAATTTATTCCGTGTACAGACAATGACTAATTCCATTGATTATTGCTTGCTAGAACAATGTCTCCAATGTCTCCAATTGCTTGCTTGCTTTTGAATATTAGTCGCACTATCTCACATCATTGCAAATTTTTTCCTTGTAGAGACAATGACTAATTACATTATCTCATCACTACACCTTATCTCACATCATTGAAAATTTATTCCTTGTAGAGATAGACTAATTCCATTGATTATTGCTTGGTACACACTTCTCATAGAAGCACTATCTCACATCATTGCAAATTTATTCCTTGTACAGATAATGACTAATTCCATTGATTATTGCTTGCTAGAACAATGTCTCCAATTGCTTGCTTGCTTTTGAATATTAGTCTGATATGATATGTCTTGCTAGTTTGTAATCCCTCTAGAGTCCAGATGAATGCAATTAGCTCTTGTTCATGCCAATATGACTCTAAGTAAGTTGTACACTTTTCTTTCTATTATAAGTACTTAGCTAGTTCATGAAAGGTTTCATGGTCAACCGTGCACCATCACAAAAGAGATACTTGATAGACAAGTGCATCAAGTTATTCATTTGATGTAGATACATAGATGAATTTCCTTACAACTATTTGTAAGAAAATTATGGCTTTATTTGGGTGTCATTCTAATTTTTTTTTAATAATGGTTCCTAAGTAATACATATATGTAAAAGTTTAATGGTAGTTTTTGTTGAATATGATGTGATTTTAATAATACTAATTTTGATTTATATATTTTTAAATGTGATATTGTATATTTTTAGATGTGATATTAACATAAAATACACTAATAAATTTAATGTTTATATAATATAATATGTTTTTTTATATTCCATGAAAATAATAAAAATAATATTTTTAAAAATACAACTCACAAAATTAAAAAAATGTTATAGAATATGATATGGTTTTTTAAAATATTCCCTTAAAAAAATAATAAAAATATATTTGTTAATAATTTAAAAAATTAAATATAAAATTAATGTCAAATTAAATCTTTTCCACTTGAAATAAATCTTTATACTCAAATATTCATATGATATCACATAAGGATTAAATTTTCTAAAATTTTGGTTTGGAGACTATTGAACACAATTATCTAGATCTCTCTCCCAATTGCACACATATTCCTGGATAAATCTTAACTTTGAGCCATGACATGATTTTTCCAAACAAGGTCAAAAGTAAAGTGTACTCACCCACCATGTTACTTAGTTCAAAGCAAATGAGAAGGTCACGATCATAAAGTCACTCCATGGAATAGTCCATGTTAATGAAAGT
>APFE030459418.1:11400-30894 GCA_000404065.3 Pinus taeda | reverse complement strand
ATAAAAGAAATGTAAAATTAAATCTTTTTCACTTGAAATAAATCTGTATATTCAAATATTCATATGATATCACATACCACCTTAGATTAAGCATTAAATTTTCTAAAATTTTGGTTTGGAGACTAAATCTTTATACATATTCATATGATATCACATACCGCTTTAGATTAAGCATTAAATTTTCTAAAAGTTTGGTTTGGAGATTAAATCTTTATACTCAAATATTCAACTGATATCACATACCGCCTTGATTAAGGATTAAATTTTCTAAAATTTTGGTTTGGAGACTATTGAACACGATCATCTAAAGATTGGTTTGGAGACTATTGAACACAATTATCTAGATCTCTCTCTGAATTGCACACACTATTGAACACAATTATTAAATTTTCTAAAATTTTGGTTTGGAGACTATTGAACGTGATCATCTAAAAATTGGTTTGGAGACTATTGAACACAATTATCTAGATCTCTCTGAATTACACACACTATTGAACACAAATATCTAGATCTCTCTCCGAATTGCACACATATTCCTGGATAAATGTTAACTTTGAGCCGTGACATGATTTTTCCAAACAAAGTGTAGTCGGTGTAGTCTGACATGATTTTTCCAAACAAGGTGTAGTCGGTGTAGTCTGACATGATTTTTCCAAACAAGGTGTAGTCGGTGTAGTCTGACATGATTTTTCCAAACAAGGTGTAGTCGGTGTAGTCTTTTCATATGGCTAATTACTTTGAAGATTGTCTTGACTTGTATGTGGTTTGGAAAAGATAGGGAAAATGATTAAGTACAAATGAATTGTGTTGTTCAGCTTTTGTAAAGATATTTTATGAATTGATGTTTGTTTATTTTTTATATTTTGATATAAATTTAAAGATATTAGGTGGATAATAAAATATTTTAAAATTTTATTTAAAATAAATTAAGTCTAATCTAAAATTGATTTTTAATCACAACATAAAATAAAAAATAAATAAAAATCATAGAAAATTTTAAATAAATAAATGATGATAGAATTTAAAAAAATTTAAAAAATTTTAGTGTTTCAATATTTCAAATTCATTATAACCTCCACCACCCTCTAAATCACAAATCACACTACTTGGACATCTATAAAACTCATTAAAATTCAAAAATATTTATCTCAAATATTATAATGCAATTGCGAGTAAGCATAAGCTACAATACACGAAGTTTAATTAAAAAATACCTAAAACCTAGGTTGTATGAAAATTAGAAACGGATATTAATTTCAGAAATGAAAACTTCAGGAAAAACTTTTAATAAATAAAGTTATATATATATATATATATAAATTATATAAAAATATATATATATATATAATATATATATATATAATTTATATTATATATAATATATATATAATATATATAAAATAAATAAGTTTTTAATAAATATATGTAATTGATTTTTTTAAATAACACACTTACTTATAATAAATAAGTCACAGTCATACTATTTAGACATCGATAAGAACCATTAAGAATTCAAAAATATTTATCGCGGACATTATGTGCTTGGCTATGAAAACGCAATATTTTTCAGAAATGAGAGCGTCATATAAATATAAACTTCAAAAGAAAAATTTAATAAATAAAAAATAATATGGAGGCACCTGACGGTCTTGCAGTTTTTCCGGCTGATTGAGGTACTCGGCAGTTTTGAAATTTCTTTTGGAGGTATCAATCCAGCTGATTGAGGTACTTGGCAGTTTTGCAATTTCGTTGGGAGGCATCAATCCAACGGCAGAAGATATTTCTATCGTCTAACATTGAGAATGGACCGCAGACAACCTTACACGATGGCACCGAGGGAGTTGTTCTCATATAATAACGCCTTACGGCATAATAAGGGAATGCTTGAGGCAAGTGGAGGAACTATCACATATTTATTTAGAAAGACAATGGAAATCAATTTGCTATCCAAGATGACACAATTAAGCATTGTATTTGCATCTTATCTAAGGGTTGTCCATGATAGATTATCTAGATTACCTGAAATATCTCTCTTCTTAATGTGCCAAATTTTCCATCTTCACGTTGGTCTATAGAAATTGGTTGGGTTTGGGAAAGATATATAGCTCAAGTTGATAAGGATGATATAAAAAAGAAAATTTTAAGTGCTAAGTTTTTGTCAATTGGATGAGGTTACAACTATTGATAATAATTCATGGGTTTGCATGGGTATCTATATGGTTAATGACCATATTAGGCATTCATATCTACTTCGGATTCATAAAATGAGGGATAATTATAGAACTAAATTTTTTATGAACTTTTTATTACTAGTTTGAAGGATATTTGTGGCATGGACATTTTAATGATTGCAAAAATGTTGGTATGTGTAGGAGTAGATGGAGCATCAATATTGCAAGGACAGAGAAATAGCCTTTGTGTTAGAATACAGCTATCAACTTCACTATATATGCCAAGTATTCATTATGTGGCTCATAGGATGAACCTTGCATTTAAATTAGTAAGCAAGTTTTCATCAATTTGAAAAGTTGAAGATATTGTACGAGAGGCTTATGTGTATTTTTGTTGTAGTCCCAAATGATTTTCAAAGTTTCAAAAATTTGTTTGGATGGTGTTACGAATGGAAATAATCTAATAAAAGATATTTATACAAGATGGATCTCATTGAATGAACCAAATCAAAGACTATGTAGTGAGTACCACTTATTGGTCAGGATGATGTATGAATATTTCTTCAATGTAGACAAAGCTCAAGATATTCTCTTTCGGTTAATTGACATAGAGACATTATTAACATTGAGTGAAATTCTTCCCATTCTAGATAAAGTGAATGTTCTTATGAAAATTTCTCAAAGTCGCGCAATGTGCATTACAGAATACACACATTCAAGAAAATAAGCATGTCTTTCATTTGGTAATTTGAATACTATGTAGAAGCCTTTTACAGATCCACAATTTACAAATTGAAATATGATCACCAATATAAAAAAATTACTATTTTTTTTTGAAGTTTGATGAAAAAGGGATATTATGTATGGCGTAGTGTGGGTGTATGGTTCCCTTTCCTCATATTGATAAGAAAATATGGTTCACCAAAGAGTTCCCCATGTTAAGAGATCTATTCAATAATGTTGTCATTTTTAGTAAGACATAAATTGATATAATGTGCACAATCACTAGGATTAGAGACACGAGAATGATTTCCTCAAGATGAATTGTTGGAGGCCATGTCTATGGTGTATCCTCAAAGATGGAATAATCAACAGTGTCAACATTTTAAAAGATGACTTGGTGGCTAAATCAAAAACTTTGATGCACCACTTTTTCCATAAGGTCCAAATACATGGATAACATATTCAAGGTATTTTAGATTCATCAAAGTTGTTTCAACATGCCACATGCTTCATTGAAACAATGTGGAAACAATTTCATGTTTTGGAGAATCCTTTATAATATGGCATAATAAGAAGATTATGGACTAATTTAGGTGCCATCCAATGCATCCAAGAAAATATATCATAATTTTTCAAATTAACAAATTTGTGTCAAACCATGATTTTGGGATCAACGGAGGATGAGAGGATGATTTAAGGAAAAAAATTGATAAACATTTGGATATATGTTTAATATTATATGGAACAAAGTATGACATTAATAATTTTCCATATGAAAAAAACTAGCTCTTTGGTGATCAGATTGTGATAGAAAGGGTGAAAACAATGTAACATACTACTCTAATGAACTTGATATGGAACATAATATGTTATGGGATCATAATGATAGTCCATATGGAAAAGATTATGTTCAAAATGAAAAAAATAATGACCAAAATGAGGACTGGAAATTGACGCACCACAAGATTTTATCTAGTCTAATATATATGAAGACCCAGGGGGCACCTATTTTTGTGTATATGTTCCATTGGTAGTGTAAAAAATAGTAATGTAATAGTGCACATGATGTGATTATTTTTATTTGATTGAATTTGTTGCTCCTCTATTTTTGGTATAGGTTTGAAATTATTTATCACAACAAAATTACTATATGTCAACTTTACATTTCATTTGAGGTAAGAACATGATCTATAGTTTATAGTTTTCATTGTAGCATTGAAGCCACATTTCCTTGATGCAAATTATTTTAGGATTTATGTCTTGATAGTTAACTATTACCTTATCTCTTTCTTGTCTATGATAGAAAATGAACCCATAATTGAATGACATGAGGATTTATCTCTTCACATAGATGGTGTCATAGTATTAAAGGATAAATAGCTAATTTAACAAGACTTATGCTTAGTAAGAATGGGCTCATTTCAAGCAGGTGATTTTTTTTTTTAATAATGTTTAGCTCTGAGATATCTTGGTCAATCTTAGTTCTTTGCTTGTTTTTTAATTGCATTTGTATCATTTATTCAAGTTTGAAAATTTTGGGCTTATATTGGTTAAAAATAATGATCCCATAAACTATTCTAGTTCTCATTTGATGTTTAATTGAACTTTTTGTTGTAGCATGATTGGTTTCATCTTATTTTGATTGATTTAAGGGTCTTGATTAAAGTTAAAGACATTTGTTGAGTAAAATATCTTTTTTCTTCTTAAAATATTTTTTTCATGTTTATTTGAGAAATATATGGTATTAAGCTTAATTTATGACTTCGATTATTCTCTGGGGATTTAATGTGGTTTCCATACTAATTATTATTTTCTTTATATTTTTTATTATTCAAGGGAATATTTTTTTTGCTTATTCCTTTCACTTTTTGGTGCGACTGAAGAATATTCAACTTTTAGGATCTACTATGTTTATTTTATATTTTCTTTGAAAATACTTATTGGTTATTAAGAAAGGAAAATGAGCTCTGCATAGGTAACTGAAGAGATAGATGGTCTATGCACTAGGTTCCTATGTGTTAATCGTAGGAGACCTATTATCATGAGACTGAAATTCCTCTAATGCAATTATACTTTTGATGCCAAGACTAAAAGGGCGTCACATGTAATCAATTGAGAATGATAGACAATTTAATGCAATATCATTCTTGAAGTTCGAAATCCCTTGACAATGATTGTTTTGTGACAAGTTTTTCCAAGTAATGAACATGTATAAACTAAATTTATATGTTGTATTTTTGGACTCACCAATAGTAGATTTTTAATGAGTTTGTGTTATTACTCTTTTTTTTAATATGTAGAACATTAAGTTTCACTGCAAATTTATTTTCCATTCAATCTCATTTTTCATTTTGTGTAATTTCAAGGAATTGCTTGCCAATTAAACATTATTAGAGTTGTGAACTGTAGAATAAAGTGCAAGAATCACTATAATAGTTATGAACCAAGGAGGAGGTGAAATACCTACAAATGGTGAGGAGGCATGAAATATTAAAGTTGTTGGTTTATCTGAAGGCAAGGAATTGTGGAAGTATTTATCTTTTAGAGAAGTAATGTATAAGAAACCAAAAGAATTTGAGGTAAAAATTTATGATTTTGATGTAGCTATTCACAAACCTTATTTTCATGTGAAAACTCTATAATATGAATTACATAGAATATAACTGATCTGTTTGGATGTAGTAAGACCAAGTTTGAGCTAAAGAAACTCTTTACTTCAACATCACACACCTTTGGGGGTGCCTTTCCAACTAGTTTCCCATTGGGACATAATAAGACCTTTGTGGTAAAACATGATAAAAAAGATGAAAAAATATTTGCAAGAGTGTATTGTAAGAACATTGACCAACATTACCCATGATTTTTCTTTTCCCAAACATGGAAAATGAGTATATTACAGTTTAGCTACAATTTTTCTTATTATTATATATGGTTGTATACATTATCAATGATATGCCAATATTTTACAATGTTTCCTATTTCTCTAAAAGATTAGACAAGAATTTACACTGTTTTATAATTTAGTGAAAAATTTGCCAAGATTTAACAAAATTTTATAATTCAATAAAAGATTCACCAAAAAATTATATATGCATATTATATTAATGACAAAAATAGTTTGTACATTTTTCTATATACCATGGGATTCACCCATTTATTATATATATAAATTTGGTTTTGGTGGGGGGTGGGGGGGGGGGGGTGTGTGTTAAAAATTTTCCCTGTTTGAGTAGTTATGTCTTTTTTCAGGGCTTGAATGCTCACATTAGTTTGTAACTATTTATGTTATTTACACCTATGACCTAGAACATATTTTTCATCACAATTGTAGCAGAGTCCATGTATTGGGTAGTTTTCCACTTTTGTTGGAGACATACTTTATACCTTTAAGGGATGAGTAGGAGTTGTACTTGGTGAATTACCTTAGGGAGGACAAGTGCAGGGAACGAATGACATTTTTTTTATTCGTATGTTAATCACCCTTTTAGCTTCTAGCACCCTCTTTATTTCTCCTTAACATGTATTAAGACACTACATTATCCCTTGTGCTCAAATCTCCTCCTTGAGACCACTAATGAATCGTTTTTAATTGAAGGAATTTTCTAATTTCTCAATATGGATGACTGGTTGATCAAAGTTTACTTTAAAATTAGTGAATGGGCTAGTTTAGTCTAACTTGTTAAGTCACCCCACATAATGAGTACCCCTCTTGAAATGTGCATATGCAATTTTAACATATTAACTCTAGGCAATGTAGCCTGAATAGGTTCTTATGCCATTCTTACACGATGTTTCTTTTTATCTAAATGTAGGAAACCCATCTTGAGTTTCATCATGTCATCAGTAATACCCTAGGAGGAAAAATAATCTTCCATCTGAGTGACCCATCCTCATGGGTCAAAACCATCAAAATTGTTTAATTCCACCTTAGGATAATGATTCCATATATATTATCCATTATTGTTCTATAGGCCTAACAACTATTATGAGTGGCTAAATAGACTTGAGTTAGAATTTTTTTCTCAGTGTGACTCAATTTTCTATGCATTCATGTATTTTTCACTTGGTGTGATTCAAGATAACATATTCGACAATTGCTCAACCAATTTTTTTTCAAAGTTGTCAAATCTCTCATCTAGCTTCTTATTAAAATTCTCTTCCATCCCATTTATGTTGTCTTGACATTTATTAAGCCAACCTTCCACTAATTTGATCTTCTTTGGAGAATAGTAGGTGTTCATGTCGTGAGTGAAGTATGGCGATGTTTATAGGTATCATCCTTCATGGGTGAGCTCATTGAAAAAAGTCACTAGGTCTAGAGGGCAAGGGAGTGTCATGTGCTATATGTCTCTTACATATATATGGGGTCCAACAATAGTAATTGGACTAATATATTGGGGAACTAAATAAGGAGGCTCAACTATGGCCTTAGTCATATTACTTGACTACTCAGGTAATAGAGAGTGGTCCCCCCAAGTGTTTTTATTAGTGTAATATGGCATCAAGACGACCAAATCGATTATTTAGAGATAATTTTAAGTAAACATAGGATATTTCATATATACCCAAAGCTACATTTTTATATGAATGTGATATTTTGTATATAAGTGTTGTATGATGGTACCAATAAGGGTTATAGAAGTTTCCAACAAGGCAAAACCATGTATACTTGCTACATGTATTTTTCCTCTACTACAATTTTACTTGCTAAATGGAAAATCACTATGTTATTTAAAGAAATTGGAACACATCTCTAAAAAAAATATAAAAATGAGCATGATAATCCCTGAAAAAAGCTTTTAAAATCACAAAAAAACAACTTGTGTGTGATCGGGTTTGAGGCCAAAAATGTAAATTAGTCACAACTTCTGCCATACTTCATGGATTGGCTATTATGACCCAATTATGAAATTCCACATTTTTTCTAGAACTAATGACATTAGTTTGACTAAAATATGTGCTCTCTACTAAAATATATTCAATTTATGAAATTCACAACCTTCCTATAAAACACTAGAAAATTGCCAATTTTAAAGTAGATAACTTCGCTTCTCGAACTTTTGGATGCTATTTTTTTTTTTTTTTTTGAAATTGGGTATTCTTTCAAGAGGATTTCATTTCTTAGATTAAATTCTTTAAGTTATGTATAAATTTTTCATAATTTGACCTGAATGTCTCCATCTTCCTTTTTTTGGGTCAAAAAGGAAGAAACAAATTGCTTTCACTATGTGCCAAAATATTCTCCCACTTCATGCCCAAGAAAGAGCTTTGATACCATTAATAGTGTAATTCACATTAAATATAGTGTAAAACCAAATAATGTAAGAAAAAGAAATATAACCCCCAATAATCATGTTTTTGATAATAGAAAATAGAGAACTATGTTCACTTGCTTTTCAAGGGGGAACCCTCTAAGGGAAATGCTCTATATTTAATAAAAATTCTTCAAAAAAGCGTTACATAACTTTCTACTCAATATATATCTATCCATAAATAATAATAACTACCTATGGGATGCTTATAATGAGAGCCTACTAACTAGATTGTGCCCTGACTAACAAAGAGGACCCATTTTACAATAAGTAACTATTAACTACTTATTTAATGGGCCACATAAATTAATAATGTATCTAAGTAAAGACATTAGGGAAAGACCCTAATAGTGGATGTATCTGAACAACCAAGTCGTATATTTCTTATTCATTTAAGGTGAAATTAAAGCCCTTTCTATCACAATTGATCCATTTTATAATATATCCATTTTCAAAAATCTATCGTAGTAGTTCATCTTGTCCATGCAAGGGCCATAAAAATTCAACACTATGATATATTTCCCCATATATAGAGAGAAAAAGGATGTCCATAGTCCCAAAGGAAAGGTACAAGACTTAGTTAGGGTGTAGGAGAATTTATTCCATTCGATCACATTCCCACTTGACCTTCCAATTGAATATATAAAACAAAAGTCCCAATTACTTAGTAGCTTAGAGAATTCTTGTTTGATTCTGTCCTCATGTATCATTATATCTTACAACATAATAATAGAAGATCTGATATTTTTAACCAATCACTTTGTAACCAAACTTATTTGAAGGGTTAATCGTCCCTCTACAAGATAGTTAGAAAAATTATTTGGAACCCTCAACTGAGGCATTTTCTTTAAGATCCTTTGTTATGAATAGCTGTCCCCACACCTAGATCCCAAGGATTATTATTTTTGGGCCATAGATATGAATGATTTCCTTCCATTTTAATTGGAATTGGGAACTTTCTCTTAAAACCTAGGCCCTTTAACACCTTTCCTAGAAAATTGAGAGTGCCTTTGCTTCTAGGTCTTAAGTTGTACTTTACCAATTCATAGGAATTTGAGTCCCGTGTACCATTTCTATATAGGGTATAGTCCATAATAAGGTTTGCAAGATGAACTTATAATGTTTATCTAGCACCCAAACCCTCTATGATTCTATGACTATGAATGCGAGGTGGTGGGTTAGGATTTTTTATATGGGACAAACTAGGTAGAAAGTCACTCAGGGATTCCAATTATTTAGACCCAAATTGATTTTCCATTTCCAAAAAATATTTTTTTTTTAAGATTTTTTTTCATAAAGGGAGATTGATGATTCTTACCCCAAATTGTCTTGTTCTCCTTGATGTCATTGGTTGCATTCAGATTAGGTTATTTGACTAGTATAATATCTCAACTTTGAATATTTGATGTCGTAGGTGTTATTTAAGACCATTTGAGGTCACTTAAACCACTCCATCCTATTTTCATTTTGTAGTATGGATCATTTCCATTTCCAATGTCTCTGGGTCCCTTAGATGCTTCCTTAGAGCCCAATTCTACCACATTGTAAAGTAATTGCATTCTAAAACAAGGTTCCCATAACAATGACAACATGCACATTTGAATAAATTACCCTCATAATCTAGATTAAGATGGAAGAGATCAACTCCCCTTCTTATGTCCATCATTTTTATTAAACCTTTGCTCAGTTCCAACCCTACCAAGATTCATGTCATACCATAATACCTATAATATATGAATGATAAATTTGCTTCATAAAAGGTATGTTCAATGTTACCAAATTTTTTTAACACTACCTAATACCAAAAAATTAATGGTATCCCTAGGATATGAACCCATGCTGGGAAAATTTCCACACTAGTTGACTAGGCATTGAAATCAATATTCCATTTCTTTAAGAATAGGGATTGAGATCCCCACTTCCAATCTTGGTAAATTATTTTTTTATACTTCTTTGGTTTTCTGAAACACCCAAACTAGCTACTCTTTTACCATAATTAGGGTACATGGAGAGTCCCCCACCACTCGTTCAAAATTGTTCTTAGTATAAGTATTCAATTCGTCCATACTCATTCTCTTCAAAGGAAAATGTCCTACCAACACCTTTTGTCCCATCTCTATTATGTCATTAAGTATTTTTTTTCCACCTACGTATAGGATGATGGTCTCTTATGTATTCTAAATAAATTTATGATTCTTTTGATTTTTAGATCCCTCCTAAGATTAATGCTTTACAAATTCTGAATCTGAGGATGGACCTTCATTCAAAAGCTACAAATGTAACATATTTCCAATAAAACTAGAACTAGAAAAATTATCTTGCCAGCCTATATCAAAGTTTGAGAGGAAATAAAACTCATTAATGATCTCATCCAATGTGGTCATCGATAGATACCTTGAGTGTGATAAGGCACCATCCTTCTCTCTTTAAGCATTCAGGGTCGATAGGATTGATTTCATTACACCTTGCATGGCATAAATTTCATTTGTAAGATATTATGGTCCTTATATAAATAGACAAAACTACTCATCACCCATATCTCCAATTGTCTTTAGATATTTACACCGTGTTCACCAAACTCCTATGTTAGCTCACTTAGAATCTCCATCATGGCCTCCTCTAGTGGTCTAGGCCCTAGCTGGTGAAGCCTATTAGTATCTTGCAAAGCATCCCATCGACCTAATTTATAGTTAGAGAATATGCTTCAACCCTCTAAAGGATTATTATAGGATTCCATATTTTCCTCCTCATATTCCATCCTTCTTTCCACATAACCTTTTTCAAACCATTGGTGATGATAAATCCACCCTAGATACTCCTGCAAAACCCTTTCTACTATGGAACTATCGCCATCCAAAAAATAAAATACTTCATCCTCCCATGCACACTATAAATAGAAAGGTCTTTTAGATGAAAAAGCACAAAATATTTACTAACATAGCCTTTGCAATAGAAATCTTCAAAAGGCCTAAAACTAAAAATGAAAAAAATTCTCACACTGAAGCTAGAAATTTGATTTCTTTCATGCAAGGGAAATGATAGGCCATAATCCATCTAATGAAAATACTAAGCCAAGATGATGATTGTTTTAGCAAAGAAAAAATAAATCTTATAGATGTGAAAATCAATACGTGGATAAACCAAAGCATGGGTTTTGGAATCCCATGCCTTGATCTTGCATCAATATTTATATAAAACACATATTTAGATCCCTATGAGCACATTTTAGATTCATGTTCAATGACGGGGAAGCATGAGTTGAAATTGGTATAATTTTTCTTGTGGATCACTATTAATGTACAAAACGTGGGTGGTCAACTTGTGAGGAATTTGTCTTAATTGTTTTGTGTGGACAGTACAAGTAATTCTCTCTATATTCCATTCCTTAGCATACAATATGTGTTTGTTACAAACAAAACTTATTGTACTTGGACCATTATGGTTAGTTAGGTCTCTAATTAATTTTACCCATTAGTTGGTTATGATCCACACTAGTGATATCTCGATTTCCAAGTTAAGCATGTCATGTGATATGTAAAATGTGATCTCTTGATTTCCAAGTTAAGCACATCATATAATATGTACAATGTGTGTGTGTGTGTGCGTGTGGATCATACCCAACTGACAGTTAAAATTAATTAGATACCTAACTAACCATAATGGTTCAACTACAATAAAGAATTTTTTTTTTTTATTACAAACACATATTGTATGCTAAGGGATGACATGCAAAGAGGATTACTTGTACTATCGATACAAACTAAACATAAAAATTCCTCGGAAGGTGGGCGCCCACATTTTTTATCTTGACAATTCTCCACACGTAAAATCATACCAAATTCAACTTATGCTTCCCAATTAGTGAACACAACTCTAAATTGCATATATAGATAAATATATAGATCTATTTAGATATGAAAGGTGTTAGGATGTAGATGATGACTTAATATAAATTTAGTGTTCATCGTTGTCCAAGGATGGTGTAGCAACTGATTTACTTATATGATATTTTTTTTATCAAGCCATGTTGACACACACACACACACACACACACACACACACACACACACACACACACACACACACACACACACACACACACACACACACATACTCTCTCTCTCTCTCTCTCTCTAATATTTAGGAGGTCATAACTTGATGGCCCAAAATCATATTTTAATGAAATTTATACTATTGGAAAGCTGTTAATGATTAGAAGAAAATGGTGGCCTCAAAAATTAGTTTAAAGTCAAGAGAAAGAAGCAAAACTTTTATAACCCTATGTCCTCAAGGTGACCTGGTAGGTTATGTGTGTTACAATGTGGTATTATTGTAGTGGTTCAACGCAAACACTGGATACATCCAAAAATATACCACTAATATTTTATAGTTAGAAGTTCTAAATCCGAGAAATGATAGGGGATATATTTCCAAGCATTGAAAAGTCTTAAGTAATGGATGGAATTGATGTCCTCATTTTGACAAACACAATGCTTCCTTGGTTAAATGGTAAATATGGTATGATCAATCTCATTGGATGGTATGTTTATCAAGAATTTTACTTGATGTTGTAAAATTTGAGGAATTGCAATTCTTAAAGCATTGATTTTTAAGGATAGACTCAAACATTTAGAGGAAAGGGACCCTATTGAGGGATGAAACCCATACTTTCTTTTACATATAAACTAAAGCCTAGATCTAAAGATACTATTCCTAGAATTTGGAATAGTTGGTGTGGGAAGAAGAGGCATTTTTCCTTGAAAGGATGTTTAGGGGTATTAAAATGCAACCTCGTGAAGATGTATAATGCAAATAATGGGAATTGGCTACCACATATAGAAGAATTGTGAAAACATGAAGGACATTTTACATAGAGCTTGTTGGTTATGTTCTAACAACACTAAGCTTGGATTTAACCTTAGGTATAAGGTTATGCTATAAAGGATAAATAAATTATGCATCATAGTGCCTTTTTTAAAGGGGTAGTCATGCCTTGAGGGATATGCCATGAGGAAAGTTGTGTAAATAAGTGTGAAGTCTTGCGATTAATGAAACAAATGGTAAAAATGGTAGGGTCAATCTCCTTTGATGGTATGTTGATCAAGAAGCTTCCTTGATGTTGTCAAATTTAGGAATTTCAAGTCTTAAAAAACTGATGTATGTATGTATGTATATATATACAACCACAATGCTTCCTTTGTTAAATGGTAAAAATGGTAGGTTCAATCTCCTTGGATGGTATGTTTATTAAGAAGCTTCCCTGACATTGCCAAATTTTAGGAATTGCAACTCTTAAATAGCTAATGTTTGGTGATAGACTCAAACATTTAGAAGGAAAGGGACCTTATTGAGGGATGAACCCCATCCTTGCTTTTACATAAAAGCTAAAGCTTGGTTCTAAAGATATTATTCCTAGAATTGGGAATGGTTGGTTTTGGAAGAGAAGGCATTTTTCCTAGAAAGGACGTTGAGGGATATTGAAAGACAACCTCATGAAGATGTATAATGTAGATAATGGGAATTGGATACAACATCTAGAAGGAATGTGAGAACATGAAGGAACTTTTGCATAAGGTGTGCTGGTTATGTTTTGGCAGCACTAACACTACTAGGATTTAACCTCAGGTAGAAGGTTATGTTATAAAGGATAAAGCAACTAAGCATAAGAGTGCCCTTTTAAAAGGGGTAGTCATGCCTTGAGGAATATGCCATAAAAAATGATGCAAATGATGCACACACGCACACAAAAATATATGTACATCCATATATATGTGTGTGTTTATGTGAGGTAATATTGAATTGCTATGGTATAATTATAGATGAAAGAAAGCAAAGGATTCATATATATATGTGTGTGTGTGTGTGTGTGTTTGCATGCAAGAAGAATTGGATACCATGTTAGGATGCAATAATTAAAGGAAATGTTGAAATGCATTGCTAGAATGTGTAGTGCAAATGTATTGAACCCATTGGGATGTTTATAGGTATGGTGAAAAAAGGCATATATGTGTATGCGTGTGTGTGAAGGCACACACACACACACACATGGATGTGTGTGTGTGCAAGCATCATTTGATTCCATGTTAGGATCCAATAATTAAAGGAAATATTGGACCACATCAAATGCGTAGTGTAAATGTGTTGACCCCATTGGGATGTTTATAGGTATGCTGAAAAAGGAAAGAATATCCAAATCCATATGTGTGTGTGAAAATATTCGATACCCTGTAGAGATGCAATAATTAAAGGCAATGTTGGAATACATTTCTATAATGCATAAAGTAAATGTATTGACCCCATTGGGATGTTTATAGCTGCAAAAAAAGGAGCCAAGAATCATGACTTGCTAAGTTTGAGTAAATATGATATTGTCTAGTGACCTTATATTTATGGTTGTGACTATTTGGGAATGAGATTATCCTTGTACTTAATGTGTGTGATTTTGGCCCAGGTTAGATAGAGTTAGTTCTATTTCTAGTGCAAGTGTCCTAGATGGTTGAGGAATTATGCCTATGAGTCAATTGATGAAATAATGGTCTAATGAAATAGCTAATGAATGTATTTATGACACCAAGAAAGGATTATGCGTGCATAATAAGAATATTTTTCTTAAGATTTAAGTCCTAATAAGTAAATAATGAAGAAATATTCCTAGAAAGGAATGTGCATACATGTTTACTAGCTTATATGCATGAGGATGGATTCATGGGTATGCAAGTTAAGGAGCAAATCATAAGGCTTGCTTGTTATGTTTTGGTAGTTTTAACACTGTAAGATGAACTTTTGGAAAATAATTGTGTTTACGAATTTAGTTTGTCCAACATTTCGGGTGGAGACTCCACCCATCATAAGGGACATAAAATATTTCAGATGATGTGAATGGGTGCTGCAAGGAGAATAAATAGAATGGAGAGGAAAGTTGAAACTAGTTTCTATGATTTTTTTTTTTGAATTACACTATGAGAGCCCTTGTGAAAATTCCATGTAATAAACTTTAATAAAGGCAAAATAATAACCATGGTTTATGGGACACTTATTCCAAGTTGAATGCTGGGCAAAATCCTAGTGATGGGGATCACTTGTGATTGTTTAATGGCTAAGGAAATTGGCAAAGGAAATGGCTAAGGCTTTGGAAAGTAAAAATGGCATTTTTGGCACATTTATTTATGAAAATAATAGAAATTAGGAGAAAAGGGAGGTGACAGGTAATAGGTTACATGTGAGGAGGAAAATGAAGGAAAATAATGGAAAATGAAGGAAATAGAGGCCTCATTCATAAAAAGGCTTTTGAGGATCAGTTGGTAACCTTTTGTGAGTTCAGTATTAGAGCTCTCTCATTATTCCCTCTCTCTCATACTCTTGGAGACTTAGAGTTTTCTTGGAGCACTCTTGGAGGTTGTGGCATACTTGGATTTTGGAGTAAGAAGGAAAATGAAGAGTAGAAAAGTGCAAGAGGACATCGGGATCAACATCTACAACGAGATTTTCTTGTAGGTACCGAGTTGCATGTATGTTTTTCTCACTAGTTTTGGCATGCATGGAATATGCATGTGGTTTTTTGGTTGTGATATGTCATTGACATGGAGGTTAGTTGAGATTGAGAGTGGATTGCCTAACCTTTCCATTTCCTGGATAACCATGGAGATTGTGGGTTTATTTTCGTTGTTTTGTTTTGGTTGGTTCTCATGTTTCCTTAGCTTGGGTTGAGTTACTAGTCCCGTAACCTTGGTTGGAAAAATGATTTGGAGCCCTTGGTAGGTTGTGTTACTAGTCCTAGAGCCTTGGTTGGACAAATGTTCCGAAGCCGTGCAAGGCTTGGATAGAGACTAATCTGATGATGGTTTTGTGATTTCAGACCGTGAGTTGGAATCACTATTTGATGGGTTGAGGGGATGGCACCTGGAAGCCCTGGATAGTTTTGGATTGATGTGTTCTATGAGATACCACATTCATGCTTGGAATATGGTGTGGGGGTGAATGACTTAAGAGAGATTTGGCTTAGCCATTCTACGGTTGGGTGGAATGTGGAAGTCCCATCCCAAGTTTGGTGGGTTCTTCATCAATATGAGGTTATTCCTCCTTGTATTTCTATGAGTATTATACTGGAATATATGTGGTTTATATGATTGTGATTTCATTGGTATTTATGCTACTATTATGCTGGTTATATATGTGTTTTATGATAGTAGCTATGTATGTCTCTCATCATGTTTTTACTTGTAAATGAATGGACAATGTATCTATGGCCTAATGGATGAAATGATAGTTAATGTGTTGAGGCATTAATGTCTCTTAGTGATTCTGAACTAACTATGAGATCCCTATGCTTAGATATGTTATTTACACTTGTAGATTACATTTTCATGATATGTTTGATGAAATGCATTGCATGGCTAGTAGGGCTCCAGTCAAGGCCTCATTCAAGTGATTACATTAATACTGTCATTTCCTTGTTATTTTACTGTTTTGAAGATGTGACTTAATTATAGGTAGTGACTTGTGGTATGGGCTTGAAAAAGTGGTTCACATCCAGGGGAAGCTAGCACAACACTGACAAAAAGAGTCCCTGGACACTGGCTTGCAGGCTTGTGAGAGCATCCAAAGGTCCTTAGATGATGACATGCCCAGAGAATGAGAGCATCCAGAGGTCAAGTAGTCAAAAATGTCTGTGGGACCTAGGGCTTGGTTGGAAGAAAGGTTGGGTTCGTTCTTGAGGGTCCTAATGATGATGTTGGATGTTTGTATGGTGTGTTTCCATCGGTTCCACTTCCTTAACATGACTTAGGAGGTCGAATCATATCATAGTGGCCTCTCATTGCATGTTTACCCCAACTGGCCGATTGCTTAGGTAGATATGGGAGGAGGGAGTTACAGAGTAGTATCAGAGAATGGTTCACCCCTCAGCCTGGATGGGCTATGTGTTGGTCATGCATGCATGTCAGTTTCACGTGTGTCTCTTACACTTGTATTCCATGCGCTTGTTTCATTTTCATAATGTTGATCATGGTTGTCGTGATGTCATCATGAGGAACTTGATGTTGTTATTGTGGAGTGAATTGTTATGAGTGTATGACTAGTCACATGTTATTATATCGCTTAGTTAAATTCTTGTATGTTTGGTGGTATGCTTATCAAGAAGCTTCCTTGATGTTGTCAAATTTTAGGAATTGCAAGTCTTAAACAACTGATGTTTGGCTATAGAATCAAAAATTTAGAAGGAAAGGGATCTTATCGAGGGATGAACCCCATCCTTTATTTTACATAAAAGCTAAAAACGTAGGTTTTAACCCCGTATAGAAATTACCTGCATACGAATTCTAAACACTAAAAATAAACAATGTGAGAGAATAACACATAAAACACATATACACAGAGATTTTCCCCTGGATCCCAAAACCGGGATTACCAGCTTGATTTTTCATTATGTTTCTTTCAATGTTACAATACATATTTATACATTCCGAAGCATCCAATACCATGGACCAAAAACCATCGCGTCCAAAAAACATGTGCGAAAATCATGCACAAAACCATAGGTGGGTCCGCCCAATCTAACATAGGGTCTAAAACCAAAATTTTTCGGGGCGCTATCCCGGACCCCATAAACTGGGGTTATGGGTACCCCTCAAACCCCCTGTGACCTCCCTCCCTCTAACCCCTGTTTAAGTACATGGGCTAGTTGTGGAAAGAATATAACACAACCCAACATTCTCCCACTTGTTGTTTTCTTTCCACAAGGGGCCACAAGAGAGCTTAGTCATTTATCCAACCCTGCAATGCCCATTGTTTCTCTATACCAAGAGAAATTCTTAGAGCTCACATATTTTGTCAATGCATCTATAGTATTCTTCAAAGAGTCCACCTTTACCAGCAATACCTTTTTGTCTTCTATCATATCCCTCACAAAGTGATACTGAACATCAATGTGCTTTGTCTTTGAATGATATGCAGGGTTCTGTGCCAAGAAAATCGCACTTTGGCTATCACAGTCTATCCTTATAGCTTCCTGTACTAGCCCCATACTTGAACACAATCTTTACAACCAAACTGCTTCCTTGCTTGCATGAGTGGCTGCCATGTATTCATCTTCTGTAGTTGATAATGCCACTACAAATTGTTTCTTACTCATCCAACTGACTGCACCTCCAAATAGGTTAAACACATACCCACTTGTATATCTTCTCTGATCTAGATCTCCAGCCCAGTTTACATCAAAAAAGCCACAAATATCCAACACTCTATCCAATCCTAGTCTTCTTTGGTAGCACAAACCATAATCACTAGTTCCACACAAATACCTAAAAACCCACTTCACTACTGTCTAATGCTCCTTCCCTGGTTTTGACATAAACTTGCTCAATACTCCCATTGCATGTGCAATGTCTAGTCTAGTATAGACCATTGCATACTTTAGGCTACCAACTGCACTTGCATATGGAACACGGGACATGTCCTCTTCCTCTTCTTGTGTCTTGGGATGTTGTTCAGCAGATAACCTCACACCTACAGGAATAGGAATCTTCACCAGTTTACTATCCTGCTTATTAAACCTCTGCAATATTCTCTCAACATACTTCCTATGGTTTAACCAGAGCTTCCTCTTTGTCCGATCTCTTTTAATTTCCATGCCCAAAATATAGTTTGCAACACCAATATATTTCATGTCGAATTTGGAGGAAAAATGGGTCTTCAAATCCTATATAATTTCTTTGTCATTTCCAACCAACAACATATCATCCACATACAGACCAGATAAACAACACGGTCACCAATTAATTTAAAATACACACAGTGATATGATTTGCTTCTAGTGAAGCCAAGTCCCCATATAAATGTAACAAATTTCTGATACCACATCCTTGGTGACTATTTTAACCCATACAAAGACTTCTTTAACTTGCATACCAATTCTTTCTTACCCTTCACCACAAAACCTTTAGGTTGCTTCATGTAGATCTCCTCTTCCAGATCCCCATGAAGAAATGCTGTCTTCACATCCATCTATTCTACCTCAAAATCAAAAGCAGCAACAATAAATAAAAGTAATCTAATAGAGGTTACCTTGGCAGCAAGAGAAAAAATATCACAAAAATCAATTCCCGACACCTGGGAATAACCTTTTGCTACCAACCAAGCTTTGTATTTCTCCACTTTTCCTTCTGCATTTGTCTTCTTTTTGAACACCCATTTGCTGCCAATGGGTTTCTTTCTGGCCGGTAACTCCACCAGATCCCAAGCCTCATTTTTGTGCAAAGATGCCATTTCATCAACCATGGCCTCTTTCCAAA
>APFE030459409.1:7581-21116 GCA_000404065.3 Pinus taeda | reverse complement strand
AGTATCTGGGATACATGACTGATGAACAGGGGGTGCATGTGGATCCAACCAAGATCCAAGTCATTCGAGATTGGCCCTTTCCAACCACTCTAACAGAGCTCCGCATCTTTCTAGGTCTTGCCAACTTCTACCGTAGGTTCATGTTTGGATTTTCTCATATCACTTGGCGCTTGAGTCAAATCACCAAGGGAAGAGCGAAAGCAAAATTCTTTTGGTCTGAATCTCAACAGAAGGCATTCACAGAGTTGAAAGATCGCCTTTGCTCAGCACCAGTGCTCGCATTGCCAGACTTGCAACAACCATTTGAGGTCAAGACAGATGCCTCTAACTATGCTATTGGGGCAGTCCTTACTGAACACGGGCATCCAGTGGCATATCAAATTCAGACACTTTCAGACACAGTGCACAAATATCCCACTTATGACAAAGAGATGTATTCCATTGTGCAGGCCCGCCGAAAATGGAAAAATTACATTTTGGGGAAGGAAACAGTCATCCACACAGACCACTGACCCCTCCAGTTCATACAGACCCAAGGGAAATTGCAGAATGATCGCCATCAGAAGTGGTCCACATACCTGCAAAAGTTCCATTTGAATATCAAGAATAAGAAGGGCAACACCAATAATGTTGCAGATTGCCTTAGTCGACCACCGATTATGGCATTAACCACCGTGCTCAACTCTTGTGGGCACGAGACTTCTAATTGGCCACTTCTCTACAAAAGCAACCCAAAATTTGGCCACACATACCAGACACCCTTGGAGGGTCGGCATGTTCCAGATTTTCACCTCCAGGATGCCCTGTTATGCCACCTGGGTCACCTTTGTGTTCCTTCAAGCGAGCGTGCCAAGATGATTTGGGAAGCACACTACGGTCGGGCTGCTGGGCATTTCGCGGTCGAGAAAATTGTGGCAGTACTACAAAAGTATTTCTATTGGTCAAATCTTTGACAGGATGTCGGGAAGTACATCAGATCATGCACTACCTGCGCCATTTCCAAACCGACCGTCAAGAAGCAAGGTCTCTACACCCCGCTGCCTACCCCTAGTCGACCTTGGGAATCCATCTCCATGGATTACATGTCAGGCCTTCCTTCCACTATGCATGGAAACGACTGTGTTTTTGTGGTCGGCGACAAGTTCTCAAAGATGGCCATTATGGAGACCTGGAAGAAGATTATCACAGCAGAAGCCACTGCCAAACTCTTCTTTGAACGAGTGTGGGTACACTTTGGGATCCCACAGTCCATCATCTCAGATCGGGACAACGGGTTCCTCAGTACTTTTTGGTCCAATCTTTGGTCGATGTTGGACACCAAACTCACTAAGTCCATAGCCTTCCATCCTACAAATGATGGCCAAACAGAGGTTGTCAACATGATGATTGTACACATTCTGCACATGTACAACTCAAAGCATCCACTCACATGGGACGAGAGCCTCCCCTATGTTCAACACAGCTACAACCAGGCTCTCCACAGCTCAACTGGCCACAACCCTTTTCAGGTGGGCTTGGGATTCCAGCCACTATGTCCCATTGATGTGGCCATGGCATTTTCAGCTACTCACGCAGATTCAACTCATGTCCAGTCCAAAACAGATAAGGTAAATAGCTTCATTGAGCACATCCAACATATTTGCCAGCAAGTCCATGACATTCTGGAGAAATCAAATGCCAAGTACAAGCAGCGACATAATCAACATCGGGTGCCACACAAGTTTCAGGTGGGCGACAAAGTCTGCTTGCATTTGCAAAAGGAATGCCTTACCGGAGCCTATCGGAAACTTAGACCACTCTGATATGGTCCTTACACCATTAACAAGGTTGTGGGAGACAATGCATTTGAGCTCAGCATTCCACCATTCCTTAGATTGCACCCAGTGTTCAATGTGGACTGCCTTTGGCCATACTTTCCACCATTACTAAACACATCCGACATTGCAAAACACCTCACACCCACAGAGTTAAATACAGATTGCATGGAACAAGCTGCAACTAATCGGATCATGGACACATAGATCAAGCACACTCGCCAGTGAAATATACAATTGTATCGAGTTGTCAAAGTAGGCCAACTCCGTCACTAGGGCAAGTGGTTCAATATGGACCAAGTTCAGCGGAAGTTTTCTCATCTCATGGAGGAACTCAATACAATGGGGACCATTGCTTCCTAATGGGGGAGGAATGATCTAGGTGGATATTGGTGGCCACCCACCAAGTCCTCTTGGACCCCCGTCATTGTTTCTTTCAGATTTTCAGTTTCCTTAATTGTAGCACAATTTACTATTTTTAGCAGTTTTTCGGGTCTTGAACTTCTACAAGCCGTTTCGAGGTCCTAAACGACGTTTTTTGGGAAACCTGGGAGCAGCATGGGCGTATGGACCGTTAATTCTCTCCCCAAAGTTGTAGTTCTCGGATAGATCTTTCTAACAAGATATTGTACGCGTCAAATGAAGATCATATGCCAAAGTTACGACCCTGGGAAGTTGATGTACCAATTTACCCAAACGGGGCACACAGTTTGGCGTTTCATCTTCTAGGGTTAGGTTTTTGGATGTTTAGGGTTTTCCCATGTTTCTCAAAAATAAATAGGCTTTCTAGCCTCATTGTAAGAAAGTTCAGAGGCACGTAGCCGCCACATCTCTTCTCATAGATAAGCTACCATCGCCCTAGCTGGTTTATTTCCATTGTTGTTTGTAAGCATATTTTAGTATTTACATTAATGAAATGAAGTGCTATTTCCACTGCATCTCTGTGTTTATGGTTATCTCTGTAATTTGTTGCGTTCATGTTTAAATCTAGATCAATTTTGTTGCTGAGGTTTGTAAACAATACCACCCATGTTAATTTTATTTAAAAAAATAGAAGAAAGATAAATTCATTTCCTTTCCATTTACTATTGGATAACTAACCACTAAAACTAACCCTTAACATATTGTGGGCTTTCACCCATACAAGCTCTAAGATCTCAACTAAATAACAAAAAAAAACAACTCAAATGCATTCCTAAGGAGTGAGTTCTCATCTCCTATAATAGTGACTTATAATATTCTATACCATGGGTCTTTTTGTTGTTTTATTAAAGTGACTTATAATATTCAAACTTTCGTTTAGTCACTTTTTAACTAATTAATTCTCTGATAGCTCATAATTATTTTTAATTTGTAAGCCAAACTAATGAGATACTCTCCTTTCCTAATGTCCAAAAGAAGTGACATCATACTTCTCCCTTCCTAAAAGGTGAAAGGTGCACTCATTATTTACAGGTGAAAGGTGCACTCATTATTTACAGGTGAGATTCTTTGTCGATTTTGGTGACTTTGGGCGCGCTAACAACTGACCGGACTGCATTTAGATAACGATAATTCGTCGGTGTTCATTCAGTCCAGTCCACTGTTGTGGGCGAAGTTTGGAATATTAATTTATATATATATCCATAATTTCGTTGCACTTCAGTCCAGCCAAGACCGAGTGAACCAGCATCATTAATTTCATATTAACTAATATATATCCATAATTTCGTTGCACCACAGTCTAGCCATGGCAGAGAGTGAACAACCGTATTTTAATTAGTCCGAGGAATTGCCCGGAAAGTTATGGAAATTTTAGTTATATTTGGAGAAATTCCGGCAAATATTTTTGTAAATCCAAGTTATAATTGTTAAACTTCAAAATTTTAGGTGTCCTAGATGTTTTTGATAGTGTTGAATCCATTTTCACCATGAAAAACACGATTCAAACAACGCCTCTACAAGATTTTTTTGAAATTCTTTTACCGGGATTCCAGCCACTTTTAACACTCCCGACAATTCCTCTGCCTCGTTAAACGAGGCCAAGTAAACACACCATTAATTTCATATTAATTAATATATTTACCCATAATTCCGTTGCACCTCCGTCCAGCCATGGTAGCGTGAACAAGGATCATTAATCGCCTCTTGTGTCTAGAGTTTAGTTTGGCCTTTATATATTTTCGGATAATCTTTCGCATAAGTCAAAATTATGTATTCATATGCTTTTTATTAGAAACCATAGAAGAGATCACTGTGATTAATTTCACACAACAAATCACATATTTGATATATTATTGAACAAATCACATATTTGATATATTATTGATCACAACCGTAATAATTATATAAGACAAATATAAAATAATGACTTTGACATTTTTAGATAATGATTTTAACTCATACATTGGAAACAATGATTTCTCGATGATTTTTTGTGATTCCTAATGACAATTACACATACATAGAAACATTACTTCCAACACCCTCTCTTAATGTTTACACGGAAACACTGAAAACACATATTACAACAACAATATGATATATGCTTGACTCGCCTTCATCAACACTCACATCCACTTTGGAATCTCGCAAACTCCACTCTTTTGTTAGAATTAATGGAGAATAGGTTAATGTTGTTATGTACTTGTGCATTCTACTTTTCTTAGTCATTCAGTTCCTATTATTCAGGAATATGATTTGCTGTCCCTAACAAATTGTATCTATTTATTATTGGAGATTAATGTGAAGCCGGTGTGTGGCGTTTTGCCTGAAGGAGCTCCTCGTGATCCGCACTTGTGAGCTCTTCTTGTGTTGGTTTGACATTTCATATCTTCCCTGTGCAAGTCTTGACATGGTATCGGAGCTGTAACACTGTTAATGTTGTAAGCTGAGTGAGGGCGCGACTACAGTAGAGTTGTCGCGAGATTTGGGTGGAAAAGTGCGATAAGTGCACTGTAACCCTTCTCACGCTATCATTTTTGGAAACTCAGCGCGAGTTTTGTTGGACCGTCGTGACTCCGACGTATACAGTTGCGAAGAGCTTCGCGATTTCCCCGTGCATAAACGCGCCGGCTGTGCTGCGTGGTGAAAAAAAAGTCTAAGGCCGACGACGCTGCGAGGAGAACCTTTCATAAAAACTGCATAACCCCTGTCATTGCGCTTCGTTAGGTCTGTGTGGAGGCATGTGTACAAGCCGAGAAGGTTGGACTTGCATGAAAGAGGAAGTCGGATCGCCAGTAGAGTTGCAAGGAGGAATATGGCATGAGAGCTGAATGTAGCGAGGAGGCTGGAGTGGACTACACCCCGTCAAAGTGAGATCTGGCGCTGACTTTCAGAAGGTAAGATCGCTCAAGGTCGTGGAGGAAGTCGCGAGTTGCGCGTGAAGATTGTCGCAAGGAGGAGGTCGTTTTTGTTGTGCGTAGTGGTTGCACGGCTTTGTAAGTTCTCTCATAGTCGTAGATCTATCCAAAGGAGATCTAGAAGGTAGCGGAATTCTACATCCCTCACAAGCCTAGAAAGTAGTGATTCCGACAGGCAGCGGAGTGTGGAGAGGTCGCAAGGCACAACTCCTCGGGCGACAGTTTGAAGTGAAAAGACTATATTATATGATCTTACAATATGTGGATACGATGATATTGAATATGGCTTGCTCATGTGCCATTATCTGTTGAGGTGGCCCCTTGCATAATTAAAGTTTTTTTAAATCTTTAATTAAAAAAAAAACATTTGGGGCTTCTTTAAATTGAAGAATTCTACATTATTTGGAGGAATTAATTAATTGTGTAAAGGGGGACAATTTTTTTTTAGGTAGATCTGAGGTTTGTTTAAATTATTGAAGTTTTAATTCATTCAAGATGAATAATCAAATTGTTGAAGCTTATCTCAATGAGAGTAATAAGCTTGATGGTTCCAATTACACAAATTGGAAGTTTAAGCTCGAGACCCTGCTTGAGGGACAAAATGCCTATGGCATTGCCACCGGTGACGAGGTCAAGCCGACTGCTGCAACTGGTAGATCGAATATAGTGATTCAAGATTTGGAGAAAAGGGAAATGAAAGCAAAGGCGCTACTCAAGTTATCAGTCAAAGATTGCATCATCCCTCACATTCGGGAGTGCAAGACAACGAATGACATACGGACGATTCTCAAAGAAATGTACGAGATCAAGAACACCAGGGGAACCTTGTACCTCAGGAAGAATATTCTCCCCATCAATATGGAGGAGAATGAGTCTGTTTCTTCATTTATATCATGGATAAAGGAGGTTAAAGATAAACTAACTAATGTAGGTCAGACTGTGGCGAATGATGATCTGGTGACAATTACCATGAACAACATGACAAAGGATTATCAGATGTTTATAACAGGATTGAATGCAAGAGAAAAGCCTCAAGGCTTTGAAGAACTTACTGGGATCTTGCTACAAGAAGAGGAAAGGAGGTTGTCTTTCAAACCTCAAAATCCAGATCTTGTATTGATGACAAAGTTCAAGCCAAAGGGGAAAGCAGTCGCTGATCGCAGGAAGGGCAACATATCACGAAAAAGGACACCACAAGGTATGACCTCGCATAAACATGAATCTTCTCCTAAATGCTTTTATTGTGGTAAGATAGGCCATATTGCTAAATTTTTCCATAAGAAAAAGGCATATGGGGAGAGGTACACGCAGAGAAGAAATGTAGGTCATTTGGCTGATGCAAGTCAGAACCAGGATGTCAGATTATTTATGGCAGAGACTGCACTAGCCAATGAGGAGGATAAATCAGATATTTGGTTCGTAGATTCTAGGGCCTCCTCACATATGACACGTAAAAAGCGATGGTTCAGAAATTTTAGAGAATCCAACACTGGAGTAAAAGTATACCTTGGAGATAATAGAGGGTACGAGATCAAGGGACATGGAGATGTCATTATCACTCTGCATGATGGAAAGATCATGAATATATATGATGTGTCGTATGTTCCTGGTATTAAGAAGAACCTGATTTCTGTATCAAAGATTACAGATCAGGATCTCAAGGTAGAATTCTTTAAATCTTATTGTATTATTAAAGACATGTTGGACCAGATGAAGCCTATTGCTACAGGTAGTCGCACAGGATAACTCTACAAAATGGATGTGAAGAGTACACCACAACAAGCATTGATGTCATCGGATAAGTCTGCTGAAAATTTGTGGCATCAACAACTTGGGCACATCAATTTCAGTGACCTTCTTCTTTTGCAGAACATAGGTATGGGAGATGGTCTTCTTGTTTTGAAAAATTTGCATATCGATTGTGAAGCATGGGCATTCGGTAAAGAGCATAGAGATCAATTTCTTGCTGTTAAAGATAGGAAACAGAGGAATACACTCGAACTTGTACACACTGATTTATGTGGCCCTATGCAGACAAGATCGTTAGGCGGGGCCTACTATTTTCTAATCTTTGTTGATGATTGTACAAGATTCACATGGGTGTATTTACTTAGATAGAAGAGTCATGCTTTTGAGTATTTCAAGCAGTTCAGGAACATGATTGAGCAGCAGACAGGAAAGTTCATCAAGATTCTTCGATCAGATGAAGGTGGAGAATTCAATAAAGGGGATTTCAAAAAATACTGTAAAGAGCACGAGATACAACAATAATTTACAACTGCTTACACTCCTCAGCAGAATGGAGTAGCTGAGAGGAAAAATAGAGCACTGGTGGAGTGTGCTCGCAGTATGTTGAAAGGTAAGAATCTAACTAATGGTTTTTGGGCAGAAACTTTTAATACTGTAGTGTATTTGAAGAATAGGAGTCCCACTAAAAGTCTTGATTATAAAACCCCTTTTGAAGCATTGTTTGGCTTCAAGCCTGCAGTAAGTCACCTTAGAGTATTTGGTGGAAAAGCTTTTGCACATGTTTCCAAAGAAAACAGGAAGAAGTTAGATTCAAAGATGATTAAATGTACCTTCATTGGATACTGTAGTGAGTATAAGACTTATAAATTGTTCGATCCTTCTACTCACAAGGTGTTTGCTAGTAGAGACGTAGTATTCCATGAGCAGTTTGAGGATGGAAATCCTGTTCAAAACAATGAAGAATGGCATGTACCCTTACTTTCAAATGAGTATGTTGAAACAGGGACCAGTCAACAACAACATCAGCAGGATAAAGAGGAGGTAATTGTTCAGTCCACATAGAGAAGAACATAACAGAATAGTTGACACCCCACCAATCAGGAGATCTCTTAGGCTGAAACAGTTACCAACTCGGTATGGGGATTTTGCGCTCATGACTGGTATGTCAAACATTGCAGAACCTTCTAATTTTTATCAAGCTATTAAGAGTTCTGAATGGAAGGAAGCAATGAAAGATGAATATGAATCTATTATTAACAATAATACTTGGGATCTAGTAAAGCTTCCTCATGGTAAACAACACATAGTTTGAAGATGGTTATTTAAGTTGAAATTTAAAGCAGATGGGTCTATTGATAAGTATAAATCAAGGTTGGTTGCAAAGGGGCATTCCTAGAAAGAAGGTATTGACTTTGAGGAAACATTGGCCCCTGTTGCAAAATTAAATACTATTAGATTGATTATTGCTTTAGCCACTAAACATCATTGGAAAATACATCAAATAGACGTTAAATCTGCTTTCTTAAATGGTGATCTAAAAGAAGAAGTATACTTAGCGTAGCCTGAGGGGTTTGTTAAGAAGGAAGAAGAACATTTAGTCTGTAGACTAAAGAAAGCTTTGTATGGTTTAAAACAAGCACCTAGATCACGCTACGACAAAATTGATTCATTTTTCCTCATGCATGGTTATAAACAGAGCAAAAATGATCCTAATTTGTATATTGTGTTTAATGATGAGGGGCAAATATTGTTGATTTCTTTATATGTAGATGATTTGATCATGACATGGAGTGCAGACAATCTCATTGAAGAAATCAAGCAGCAGTTATCACATAAATTTGAGATGAAGGACCTTGGAGAAATGCATCACTGTTTGGGTCTAGAAGTTTGGAGAGATTCAAGACAAACTTTCTTGTCTTAGGGTAAGTACGCTAAAAGTTTTTTGACTAATTCAAAATGGATGAGTGCAAGGCTGCATTTGTGCCTTTACAGCAGAACAACAAACTTCAGGTGGATGACGGTTCAAAATATGCAAATGCAACATTGTACAGACAGTTGGTTGGTAGTCTTATCTATTTGACTACAACGAGATCGGATCTAGCTTATGCAGTGAGCATTTTAAGTCAGTGGATGACTCAACCTCATGAGAACCATTGGCTTGCAGCAAAAGGAGTACTGAGGTATCCGCAAGGAACTTCATACTTTGTCATTTGATGTTAGCTTGACAAGTTATATAGACTCTGATTGGGTGGGAAATTTAGATGATAGAAGATCAATTACAGGTTATGCCTTTAGCATTGGGTTCGGGGTCATCTCTTGGTGCAAAGGGAAGCAACATACTGTAGCCTTATCCTCAGTAGAAGCAAAATATCAAGTTATGTGTAAAGAAACATGTGAGGCAGCGTGGTTGCGCAGACTTCTCCAAGATGAAGGATAAGAACAGACAGAAACTACGGTTATCAATTGCGATAATCAAAGTTCCATCAAACTGGCTTACAATCCTGTGTTTCATAAAAACACTCAACTTCATTTTGTTAAGGAAAAGGTGTAGTCCAAAGAGATTTGTGTTGAATATTGTAATTCTTGTGATAATATGGATGATATATTTACTAAGCCTCTAGGAAGACCGAAGTTTGAGTTGTTTAGGGACATATTAGGTGTGTTTAAGAACCCTTTCTCCATTAAGGGGGAGCGTTAGAATTAATGGAGAACAAAGGACAAAGCCAAGGCGGGGCAGCCCAAGACAACCCCCCAAAGCTGCAAGCAAAGAACAGTGTCGCGAAGCCGAAAAAGGACAAAGCCAAGGCGGGGTGGCCCAAGGCAACCTGCAAAAGCTGCAAGCAAGGAAGAGTGCCGCAAAGCCGAAAAGGGACACGGGAAAATGGTGTGAGTTCCATAAGAGCTCCACTCACAACTCAAGTGAGTGTCGGGCCAAGCAGTCACTGGTGGCCGAGCTAAAGGTTTCAGAATCAGATGCATGTTCTGACTCTGAGTCAGAACTCGACAAGGGGAATGACAAAGGGAAGTATATTATCAACGCGGAGCCCAACGCCACCGTTGCCACCATGAAGATCCAGAAGGAGGAACCCGAAGATCCAGAGGAGGAGGAACGTCTCTTCCACTCCCAGATGTGGGTAAAGGGATCCCCACAACAGTTCATTTTCGATAGCGGGAGCCAAAAGCATCTCATTTCAGCAGAGGTCGTGAAGCGGCTAGGCTTACCCACCACAGCACATCCACAACTATACACCATCAGGTGGCTTCACCAAGGACGGGATCTTCGCGTGAGCCAACAGTGTCGCTTTCCATACAACATCAAGCCCTTCACGGATGAGGTATTGTGTGACATTGCTCCCCTTGAAGTTTGTGATGTACTATTAGGACAACCATACTTATGGAAGCGACATGCTGTGTCTGAATCAAGGCCCCGTGCTATTATTATTACTTTGGGAAATAAGTTGTACAGGATACTGGAGGTAGCACCGCCTATTGTCGTCTCTTTGGTTACTGCAAAACAATGCAGTAAGCTCATTTCCAAAACCGGGAAATTTGCTTTCCTGATGATACGCCCTCAAGGAAAGAAGAATACGGTGGCCACGACCTCTAGACAGGGCCCCTTTGCACGAAAACTACAGATGGGAAAGTTCGTGGAGGAGTACGAGGACGTCTTCACTTCCCCCGTAGGGATTCCTCTCCACTGTCAGGTCAAGCACTCCATCGATCTGACCCTAGATGTGCCGCTGCCCAATGGACCAATCTATCGGCGCTCCGTTATGGAGAACGATGAAATCAAGAGGTAGATTTAGGAGCTTTTGCAGAAAGGTCACATCCGTCCGAGTACATTGCCCTGTGGGAGCCTGATCGTGTTGGTACATAAGAAGGATGGGACTTGGAGACTCTGTATTGACTATCGGGTGCTGAACAAGAACACTGTCTGTAATAGGTACCCGATCCCACGGATTTATGACCTCTTGGACCGACTGAAGGGGGCAAAATATTCCAGCAAGATCGATTTGAAGTCAGGATATATCCAGGTACCAATCAAATCCTCTGATGTGTGGAAGACTGCCTTCAAAGCCAAGGAGGGCCTTTTCGAATGGTTGGCTATGCCTTTCGGATTGACGAATGCTTATGCAACCTTCATGAGGCTAATGGATGACATCTTGCAGCCATTCACCAACTCATTTGTAGTGGTATACTTGGATGACATCCTGATCTTTAGCCAGAGCTGGGAAGAGCACCTCCACCACATCTGACAAGTTCTCCAAACACTACAACAACATAAGTTGTGTGCCAATTTGGAGAAATGCATTTTTGGCATGACCCAGGTTCAGTATCTGGGATACATGACTGATGAACAGGGGGTGCATGTGGATCCAACCAAGATCCAAGTCATTCGAGATTGGCCCTTTCCAACCACTCTAACAGAGCTCCGCATCTTTCTAGGTCTTGCCAACTTCTACCGTAGGTTCATGTTTGGATTTTCTCATATCACTTGGCCCTTGAGTCAAATCACCAAGGGACGAGCGAAAGCAAAATTCTTTTGGTCTGAATCTCAACAGAAGGCATTCACAGAGTTGAAAGATCGCCTTTGCTCAGCACCAGTGCTCGCATTGCCAGACTTGCAACAACCATTTGAGGTCGAGACAGATGCCTCTAACTATGCTATTGGGGCAGTCCTTACTGAACACGGGCATCCAGTGGCATATCACAGTGAGACACTTTCAGACACAGTCCAGAAATATCCCACTTATGACAAAGAGATGTATTCCATTGTGCAGGCCCGCCGAAAATGGAAAAATTACATTTTGGGGAAGGAAACAGTCATCCACACAGACCACCGACCCCTCCAGTTCATACAGACCCAAGGGAAATTGCAGAATGATCGCCATCAGAAGTGGTCCACATACCTGCAACAGTTCCATTTGAATATCAAGAATAAGGGCAACACCAATAATGTTGCAGATTGCCTTAGTCGACCACCGATCATGGCATTAACCACCATGCTCAACTCTTGTGGGCACAAGACTTCTAATTGGCCACTTCTCTACAAAAGCAACCCAAAATTCGGCCACACATACCAGACACCCTTGGAGGGTCGGCATGTTCCAGATTTTCAACTCCAGGATGCCCTGCTATGCCACCTGGGTCACCTTTGTGTTCTTTCAAGCGAGCGTGCCAAGATGATTTGGGAAGCACACTACGGTCGGGCTGCTGGGCATTTCGTGGTCGAGAAAAGGGTGGCAGTACTACAAAAGTATTTCTATTGGTCAAATCTTTGACAGGATGTCGGGAAGTACATCAGATCATGCACTGCCTGCGCCATTTCCAAACTGACTGTCAAGAAGCAAGGTCTCTACACCCCGCTTCCTACCCCTAGTCGACCTTGGGAATCCATCTCCATGGATTACATGTCAGGCCTTCCTTCCACTATGCATGGAAACGACTGTGTTTTTTTGGTCGGCGACAAGTTCTCAAAGATGGCCATTATGGAGACCTGGAAGAAGATTATCACAGCAGAAGCTGCTGCCAAACTCTTCTTTGAACAAGTGTGGGTACACTTTGGGATCCCACAGTCCATCATCTTAGATCGGGACAACGGGTTCCTCAGTACTTTTTGGTCCAATCTTTGGTCGATGTTGGACACCAAACTCACTAAGTCCATAGCCTTCCATCCTCAAGCTGATGGCCAAACAGAGGTTGTCAACATGATGATTGTACACATTCTGCACATGTACAACTCAAAGCATCCACTCACATGGGACGAGAGCCTCCCCTATGTTCAACATAGCTACAACCGGGCTCTCCACAACTCAACTGGCCACAACCCTTTTCAGGTGGGCTTGGGATTCCAGCCACTATGTCCCATCGATGTGGCCATGCCATTTGCAGCTACTCATGTAGATTCTGCTCATGTCTAGTCTGAAACAGATAAGGCAAAGAGCTTCATTGAGAACATCCAACATATTCGCCAACAAGTCCATGACATTCTGGAGAAATCTAATGCTAAGTACAAGCAACGACATGATCAACATCGGATGCCACACAAGTTTCAGGTGGGTGACAAAGTCTGGTTGCATTTGCAAAAGGAACGTCTTACCGGAGCCTATCGGAAACTCAGACCACTCCGATATGGCCCTTACACCATTACCAAGGTTGTGGGAGACAATACATTTGAGCTCAGCATTCCCCCATTTCTTGGCCTGCACCCGGTGTTCAATGTCGACTGCCTTCGGCCATACTTTCCGCCATTACTAGACACGTCCGACATTGCAGAACAAATCACACCCATAGAGTTAAATCCAGCTTGCATGGAACAAGCTGCAACTGATCGGATCATGGACACACAGATCAAGCACACTCGCCAGCAGAATATCCAGCTATATCGAGTTGTCAAAGCAGGACAACTCCTTCACCAAGGCAAGTGGCTCACCAGGGACCAAGTGCAACAGAAGTTCCCTCATCTCATGGAGGAACTCAACGCAATGGGGACCATTGCTTCCTAAGGGGGGAGGAATGATCCAGGTGGATATTGGTGGCCACCCGCTAATTCCACATGGATCACCTCTAGTGCTTCTTTCAGTTCTTTCAGTTTCCTTAATTATAGCACAATTTACTATTTTTAGCAGTT
>APFE030459401.1:2747-16701 GCA_000404065.3 Pinus taeda | reverse complement strand
TTGTAAGCATGTTTCAGTATTTTCCATTAATGAAATGAAGTATTATTTCCGCTGCATCTTTGTGTATATGGTTATCTCTGTAATTTGTTGCGTTCCTGTTTAAATCCGGATCATTCATCCATCATGTGATTGTGAAAATGCGACCCATGATCTATAATTATGGCTTGTGGTACACCAAACTAGGCAACCACATGGTTAAAAAAGAAAAGAGCACTTGTTTCGCCACTGTTGTTCAATGTTGGCATCGCCTCGGCCCATTTGGTAAAATAGTCAACGAAAACTATAATATACCCATGCCCCCTGGCCGAGGTGGGGTTACATGTCATAAAGTTAATGTCCCATTTGGCGAATGGGCCAACAACAACAACTGGATGCAATGGTGTAGATGGTAATCTGGTTTTTCGGTCATATATCTGACATGCATGACAGCTTCTGACAGCAACAATCATTCTTTGAATATAGTTTGCCACAAGTAATCAACACGGAGAATTCTCTGCGTGGTTACATATCCAGATAAATGTCCACCACAGGCACCTGAATGGCAATCATTCAATGGTTTCTTCGCTTCCTCATGTGTGAGGCACCTCTATAAAATCGTATCGATACCACGATAGTAAAGAGTGTCACCAATGATCAGATAATATTTGGCTTGGTATTGAATACGTCATTGTTGCAAGCAAGAGGTATCAAGCCGGAAAGTTTGGGTCTGGAGATAGATCAGTATATCTCCATACCACGTGTTAGATGATGATATTAGAAACAAAGACTCATCCCAAATCGATAGTTCAAATCTTGAATCAATGGAGGTCGAGGGAAGGTCACAAAGTAACTCTGTGAAAACTAGAGATTTCTTTGATTTGGACTTGATGAATTCTGAATCAAATTCCTGCAAAATATCTATCCATTTTGAGTATTTCCCCCCCCAACAATTGACATGACAAAATGTATGTCATAGGGTTGCAATCCAAAATGACAGTTGTTTTACGGAGCAGGCTGTAATGGTGAAATATTTGAATAGCTTTCACAGCTGCCAAAGCTAGCTTTCTGACATAAGAGTACTTACTCTTCATATCATTGAGATTACGGCTCAAGTAATAAATCGGATGTTCAATCCCATTTTCTTCTTGGACTAAAACCATGCCAGTGGTTGTATCTACAATGCTGAGATACAGGTAATAGTCATTTTGATAATTTGGAGAGTACATTAATGAAGCTCTAATCAAGGTATCTTTCAGAGCATCAAAGGAAGCTTGCGCAACCTGATCCCAATGGGAGGGTATCTCCTTTTTCAAAAGACGTGTAAAACCTTTAGCAATCTCAGCATAATTAGGAATGAACCTCCTCAAAAAGTTTGCTTTCCCTTGGAGTCTCTGTAACTGTAAAATATTTGAAGGTGGAGGAAAATCAAGAATTGCCTGAACCTTTAATGGATCAAGTCGAATCATGTCTCTAGACACTACAAATCCAAGCAATTCACCAGAACCAACAAAAAACACACATATGTGTGGATTGAATAGTATCTTGTAGTGTGGGCACCATAAAAATATTGCTCTCAACTGTTGTGGGTGATTAGTCCGCTTTCGTGAATGAGCAGGTAAATCATCAAGGTAAGGTTGAACAATGTGCTTCATGTTATGGAAGGCATAGTTCATTGCCCTTTGAAACGTGGCCCCTACATTCTTCAAACCGAAAGGGAGTTTCCTATATGTGAAAGTGCCCCATGGACAAATAAAAGTTGTTTTCAATTGGTCCTGTGGGTGGATATTGATTTGATTGTAGCCGAAAAAACCATCCATAAATGAGAATATTTGACATCTGGCACATTCATCAATAATCTAGTCGATAAAAGGAGTAGGATAAGTGTCCTTTGGAGATGCCTGATTTACATCCCTATAATCAATGCACACTTGAATTTTCCCTTGTTTCTTCATGACAGGAACAAGGTTGGAAACCCAGTCAGTAAGAGGTATAGGGTAAATGAAACCAACCCGCAAGAGTTTTTCAACTTCTGCTTTAATTGCAATGGCTTTCTTTGGATGAACAGGTCTAAGCGGTTGTTGTTGAAAAGTTTGCAACAAGAAATGCTTGTTGAGAATGCAACAAGATGATGGAGCTTAGTGGAAAGGAGTCGCCTTCACTAAGTGGGCCCGCAGGCTATTTTTGGCACAAAGTCTATTTTTAGACATATGGATCATGGTCTATGAGTTACAGGATGTTGTTTATGGATGATTGGTCATGTTGGTAAAAATACATGGACTTATATTTTTGGATCACAGTGGAGTGATCAAAGTCTATTTTTAGACTACCAGTTCAAAAATAGAAAAGTCGAATATTATTAGCCCTTAATAATATTTGGACTCTAAACATTATTTTATTCCGTTGGAGCACTTCAGTTGGAGCTACGGATGTGGCACATGCAACTGCCTAAAGGAATCACGTGGTTACCTATGGGTTGACTGAGCTATTGCATGAAGGACTTCAATTAGAAGTCAAGTGGTTGAGTTCTGTGGAGTTGGATGTGGAGTTGATGGAGTTGTGTTCAGTTTGACTTGGTTGAACTAGTTGTATTTAGTCTAACTGATCAATAGACTAAGTGATGAGTGGTGTGAATTAGTTATTAATTAATTCACTAATTATTAACTCATAAAGCAACTGAAGAATACATCAGTTAACTCAATGCATAGACAGTTCAGTGGAGACAAGTGTTAGAGGTAAGTGAAAGGGTTGAGTTGTGACTATCAGTTGTGCATGAGATTTGCACATGCAAGTGGATTGAGTATATGCCCAGTGAAATAGCCTATGCTCACGTGATTTTCACTTGGGATTGTGCAATAAAGGGAAATAAAAGTTTGGAGAATTTATTCTCATCCATTCTTAGCAAGGATTGCAGGTATTCTTATGCAGGATTGCGTAGTGGAGGCAGGCAAGCAGCAGGGGAGATTTGGAGATCAGATCTGAGTTGTATTGTGTGTAACAGGTGGAGATAGTACTGAGTACTTGTGAGGAGTATTGTACTATGTATTGTTACATGTTTTCAATCAATATAATATACAGATAGTTGGGGTTTTTAGCGAGATGCTTTCCCCGGATACATCCTGTGTTGATATGTGTGGTTGATGCTTCTATGTGCACATGTTAAGGTTTCTGATTCTGCAAATTGATGATCAACGTAGAGGAGGTTATGTATTATGCATGTTCCGCAAATAAGTGTATAATTAGGAAAATATTTGTGAATATGTTTCATATTATTCAAAATTTCTACATGGTATCAGAGCTCTCTGATTTGTAGAAAAAGTTTCTACAGTTGTCGAACTAGTTTGACATTAGGGTACATTTTGATTTCGTGTTCAACAATACTAGAGTCAATTCCCATCATCTCCTCATAAGACCATGCAAATATATCTCTGAATTCATGAAAGAGAGTACGGTAACTATCGAGTTCTAATGGAGAAAAAGATTTTTTTATATGAATGTTCTCTACAACATTAGGCTTGGTCAAAATATTAATAGAAATCGCTTCTTCAATATTGGACAGGTTTCGCTCAGATTCTACTATGTCTATGAAAACTGAATTCGAAAGAAAATCAACAACTAAAGGGTGGTTTAGTTCATTTCAAAAATATTCGATGTCATCTGGAAGATGGGAACAATGATGATAATCTTCCCAAGGTTCTTCTCCTATCATCATTGATTGGATGATTCCTTCATCCGTAGAATGTATACGTGAGAAAGGATTCAAAGAAGTACCATATTCTAATGAATGGTCTACCCATACAATTGGTGAATGCGAATTTGGGTTTTCCGCACAAGCTCGAAAAATTGATTGCTATGCTAGTTCAATGGGGCTTAGTGGCATTACCTCAATATTACTATCAACTTCAAAATTGTTGGCAATCCTCCTTAAATCAAATGAGGTGGAGAAAATCATATTGCAAGTCTCTACTCTTGCTACTTCCGCAAAATAAAATGGTGACGGTAGTGTAAAAGTACCCATTAGGGAAGGATCTTTAAAGAGACCTACTCCAACACTTTGAAGTGACAGTGGCAGTGTGTGTACCAATGGAATGCTTCCCATAGCCTGTGAACTATTGGCAAAGAAGGAAAGTTGATCAATGACTGTGATTCCATCCTTATGAGGGAATGCAATAGTACGAAAGTAATTGGAAACCACAACAGCCATAGCATATACCCATGGCCTTCCCTGTAAAATTTTGTAATCAAGGGGTCCATCAACTAGCTCAACTTCAACAGTAATTTTTTTCTCCCTAGTTCGATTTGCAGGTTACTCAAAATCCCACAAGGAGTATATGTTCGTCCATAAAAAGCTTTTAAAGTGGTTGGTGATTGTGACAACGATGGTGAACCAAGTGTTTTCTAGCAACTCATTAATATAATGCAAGTAGATGCCCCCTCATCAATAGTTCGGTGAACATTTTTATTGAGAGCTTTTACTTGAATTAAGAAAGCTAACTGCGTGGGTAACTGTGTTGTATATCCTGCATGGTTAAAAGCCACAAGATTGGAATCCATAGGGTTTATTCCACCAACTGCTGACTGTAAAGCCTGCTTCTGGGAGGGACAGTTTTGTAACACCTCGAGTGTCGAAATAGTAGAAGGTGATTGAGCAAGATATTTCACTATGTTATAGTTATGAGTTGCTCGAGCCTGATGGTTAAATGTTGATTTATGCACAACTCCCTTTGGTGGTTTTATTGTTAATTCTAGTACAATAGGTGGAATATTTTCAGATGAAGTTGAAGTTGAAGGATTAGGTTGATCAATGGCCTGATTATTCGACGATGATCGTGGATTTCCATAATCTTTGTTTCTTGTTGACACCAAAACTTTATTTTGTGGCTTTGTGATGGATAACATGAGTACTTGGGATGTGGAAGCATGGTCTGTCGCAACCAAATGTGTCTCAAGGTTTGGAAATGGATCAGTCAACACTGCAGATGTGTTTGAAGTCTTTAAAAGTTTAGAGACCTCTAAGCGGTGTGGACAATCTCTTGTAAAATGCTCATCCTTACATATTAGACATGGATAACGAGGTTTCCTTGCCAAAGTAGAGGAATTAGATGATTTCTCTTGAGGGGAATTATCGTGTTTCTTCTTGTTTTTCCCCTTTTTCTTGCCTCCTGTTTTCTTTTGATTTTTGCCTTTGTAAGATGACACGGCATTAATTTTGGAAGCAAGAGTGTTTTCTGATGCATTGGTAGTTTGATTGGTAATGGCAGGAGTTTAACCAAATGGTCTTCCTACCGTTTGCGTGCTCAAAGAACCAATCACACCATCGTCGGCATGAGAGTCCTTACCCGATTGTTGAGGAGGAGGAACAATGAAAGCTAGTTGGGGTGCATTAGGAATTTTGTTGTAGAGCATGTCGGATTGTGTGTAAATCAAATCCACGTATTGGGCATGAGAAATTACTTGTTGTTCTGTGACAACTCCACCTTTTTCCACATCCTCGGTGATTGATGGCAACAATGATTTTATGAACCACTCAACTAAAAGCTGATCAGGAACATATGTCTTAACCATTTGACGATGATGCTGCCACTCATGAATATGATCTGATATATGGGTAGTAGTAGTCTATTTAAAGTTGGTTAGGAATTCTATTCTAGTCTCATATCTGATGGGTAGCTAGAAGTGGGTCAGAAATGTGGTGGCTAATGTTGTAAACTTGTCGAAAGAATCTCTTGGTAACTCAATGTACCATTTAGTAGCCAGACCAGTAAGTGTTCTTTGGAAAAGACGGAGTCTAACCGAATCATCATTTAAGGAGTTTGATGAACACCAAAAATGAAAGGTCATGACATGATTTGATGGGTCTTCCCCAGGATTTCCATTAAATTTCAAAATGTCAAAAGGTAGCTTATGCGGAATCACCAGCCACCAAGGTGCATATAAGATTGGATCATTAGTGAGCTTATTTAAATCTGGTAATTCTAAAGTTTCTACAAATGGAAACTATCGATTTAGGTGAGGTTGAGCATACCGAGGATATGATGGAATTGCCTGAGCAATAGGTCTTTGCATACCAACATAGGGCATCTGCATTTGGTAACCTTGATAAGGTTGTTGTTGAACAAATCTAGCACAAGGTGTTTGTTGATAACCATGTTGAACTTGTGGTTGTCCATAACCTGCAAAGCCTTGTTGACCAGGACCTTGGTAAGATTGATGTAGTCCAAACCTAGGCTGAGCCTGTTGGGCAAGTCCAAATTGGGGTTGGAATTGTTAGAATTGAGGTTGTTGAAACTGTGGTTGCCACGGTTGTTGAATCAACTGTTGTTGATGTTGGTACAACTATTGTTGATTTAACGGTTGTTGTTGCATAGCAATGAAAGGTTGGCTAGGTTGTGAATAAAATATACCAATGTAAGCTTGGGTCAGTCCATATAAGGTTATACTAACCTGAGGTTGTTATTGAACCCCGGAAACAAGTGGTTGTTATACAAAAACATGAGAAACTTGAACTTCTTGACCCGAAACTTGTGGTTGCGAGATAGAAGGACCAATTTGTACTGGTTGAGATACAATTGTGTGAACTTGTGACTGTGGTACAGTAGTAACAACAAGTGTAATAGAAATAGCTGATGCAGTTTGCATTGGTTGTGTTGGATACACAAGCCTTGGTTGAACTGGAATTGTTGGTTGCCATTAACAAACTTGAATTCCAGGTTGACCTGAATACTGCAGGATATTACCATATGACGGTCCTCCAGAAAATGGAGGATAAGGTGAATAAGCATATTTCTCTCCATATGGTGGCAATCTAGTATTTAATGGATACATTGGTCTTTGTTCACCAGATTTCCCAGCTTGATATTGATATGCAAGATCAAACTGTTGAGTTCTCGTTAAAGAAGAACCAGGTAAAATTTCGGTTGAGGACATGGGTGATGACCATCGTGTAGAAGCAACCCTTGAGTGGGTTCCAGATAAAGATTGGTAACTAACCGGGACGGACGATTCACCATATAGGTGTGACTCAAGTGTGGTAGAAAACATCTAAGAAGTTGCAACAAAAGATTATGTCGCAGCTGCATCAGATGATACAGTCTGGGATGTTGACGGTTGTTCAACCATAGTTAACTGACGCAAAAGTTGTCCTAAAGAATTAATGGGTACTTGAAAATAAGAAGGATCAAACGAAGCAGTAAAATGAGGAGTATGAGGGTAAAGATAAAGCCCATCTCCAAAGTGGAATGGGGTTCCAGGTGTAGAATATTCTTCTAATTCTTCCTCTATAGAAATTATACCCGAGGGAAGAACTTCACCGTCTCGTCCGTAAAAGATTTATGGTGTTGATAAAATTGAAGTTTCAATATTTACTAATGCCTGAGGGGTAACCGGTTGATCATCTTCCGGTAAAGTACAACTTCTGAATGTTCAAATTTGAAGTCCAGATGTTTGGGTAAAGAACAGCAGTTTCAGAAAGAGGTTTCTAAACAACTTCAGGTTCAGATGTAACTTGTGTTTGAACTATGATAGGTTCTAGATTAATTTCTAGTTGAACTGATTCAAGTTCAGAAGTAATTTCTTGTTGAGCAACTTCAAGTTGAGGATCAACTTATTATTGAACAACTTCAGTTATTGTTTCACTAGGATTAGTGCTAATGTCCCCAAGTAATAGTGAAACTTCTCCTTCAGAAATAGATGTACCAGAAATGGTTGGAGTAACTGGAGTCTCAGTACTTACCGAAATAGATGATTCAGGTAATTCAGATGAAGAACTAGGAGTTCTTGATGTACTTGACTCAGTTAGGCGAGACTGCTTTGACCGAATAGGTGTAGCTTCAGGTGGGAAAGGCATTTTTCTTGCTACTCTCCGCGAACGATGGGGTGAGGGTTGATGTTCCTCCATGATTGTTGATTATTTTTATTATCAAAAAAGAAATCAACAAAAAGGCGTAAACCAGGCAAAAGGTTTACCAAGCAACTATGAACTACATAATACCTCCTAGCAAACCAAGAAGTACAGGCAAGCAATCTCCTTATATGTTGTGTTCGGTGTATCACAATGTACAAGGCGGTCGACTCGGTTACTTAAAGATGAATAGCAACCTAATGTTGTCATCCCATATATACCTGAAGGTACATGGAGGCCCAATCCATATAAGCGTTGTCTAATGCAAAACCGCACAGTGAGTGCATTCCCATATACTTTACGTACTATAACACCACCCTATATAACTGAAGGTACGTGGACAAGCTACGATATACTCACGTACGTGGAATGAGGTATCACACTCGGGATGTATTGCAGAAAAGTTAGCGACAACTACTTTTTTTTATGACATCGGAACACGTCTGTAGCCTAGAACCAGTAAATGTTCTCATTAATGACAATGCTCCATTAGGTAAATTGATGTTAATTTTAAGTTGATATTGCTTAGGAATTTTCCTTTCAAGTTCACCATGCAATGTATTCTGAAATTCCTAGGAATGAAACTATCATGATAAGCATTCTTTCCATTTAATTTAACGATGAAAATCCTAGCTACTTAGGGATAGAGCAAACAGATTTCTTTCGATCAAAGAGCAAAGAGCACAATCTAATGCAATTTCCCTACACTATTCCTATGAGCACACACAAACTTTTTCAATGCAACCTACATGTATTTCTTTTCGATTTCCTTAATGTGAATATGAACAAAAGGAAATATGCACATACAATCAATCAATCTTTCATAAGAATGAAGACTTTTACAACAGTTCTAATTTGAAGGAAGAGAAGACTTTACGACACTTTCTTTCAAATGAAGATTAATAAACTATATTCTAACTTGAATATTGATCGATAATGACAAATAAAACATTAAGAAAAATTAATCAATCAAATCAAAGTTGGGCTAGACAAGGAGATTGAAACTTGTTCTCTGAGACATAACATTCATTGATCAATCAGCAAATAAACAAACATAGAAAAGTTGCCAAAAACACTTTCCAAAGGTGGAAAACTAACCCTAGGAGGATCAACACAGCCCTGAATGGGAGACAATGTGCTTCAGAGCATTGTCCCTAAGCCAAGGGTGCTCTGCAGCGCACTGTGTCCCTCATAAACCTATGCTAGTGACAGTGAGCCATTTCAAGAAGCAATTTGACACAGTTTTGACCAATTTTTCAATGCAAAGAGCTGAATTACAATCTATGAACACAAGTAAGGTCTGCAAGGATGTCCTAGGAGGTGGATAAGCTACTAGGAAAGATGATTTTCCCCAATGGAGTCGCCAATTTGTTTTGGAGAATTTGGTATCTACGGATAAATACTAATTCCCTATATAAGTAGTTGTATCTAGAACAACAGTTTAAAATGTTTTAGTCTTTTCCTATAAGCAAAAGATAAGATGAGAAGATGAGAAGACCTACTTGTAGTTCAACTTTCCTCTCGTCTCCTTTGTATCGATCCTGTCGCTTCTTCCCGTACTTAATATGCTTGAGAAGTACCTGTAAACACAATAGAAAATGAAGAATTGATCAAAGCACATGATCTATTGAGTATAAGTGAAAGGAATCAAATACAATTCACACATATAAGCATTATGAAATAATACAAACATATGGGAGAAAGGTTCAAACACTTTATTGAATACAAGAAGGAATTACAACTATTGGTGTCTGATTCAAAGCCATTCCTCCAGATTGGATCCCATCCACATCACATCAAAAGAATGACAAAATTGTAGCATTACAATACTTGCTTCAAAGCCAAATCTCATAGCAACATTATCTCCTTACAATTCAACATAATCCAGCCCCTAATCACTTAAATGAGTGGTCAATTTATAGGAAGTTGAACAAGGTTTTGTCATAAATGGTGGCATTGAATGGCCTTCCATATTTAGAATTAGTTCCATGGATGAAGGGATGAGAGGATAGGATGCACCTTAACTCATTCCTCATCCATTTTCGAGCTCATAGGAGTTGATAAGTGATGGAACCTTCTAGATGACTCCAAAAGATAATAATATTCGCCAAATCCTATGTGAATTTCGCTCAATCTCGCCTAGCGGAGGTGAAAGGAAGCCTAAGTGCTCTGCAGAGCACCCTAGTAGTGGACTCAATTGCTCTGCAGTGCACCTTACAAGGACTTACCTACACTGGTCCCTCTAGAGGCTATTTCTAGATGTCTTCAAGTCATGAAATTGCCTGGGAAGGAGGCATTCAAAGGGGTGACTTGTTTAGGGCATGAAACAACATAAATTAGGGTTTGATGAGCCCTAAAACATTGATCTCGATGATGGGATTGAAGTGCCCAAATGGATCTGTAACACCCCCTTACCCTTAAGGGTTTTCTCACTATGCTAACCCAAATTCCCAGGTACAGTTAAATAAATGGGGTAAATTATTTTATTTTTTTAACTTGCTTTCAAGTTTCCAGAAATCAATTTTAATGTCATCATCATACTCATCTCAACATGATCTTTCTAGTGATATAAGTTTTTCGTAATTTGGGCTCCAGAATTGCAAATTATGATATTTTAAAGTTTTATTAATTTGAAAGTCTCCCCTCTCTTTTTCTTCCATGTGGCACCCACGTGGCATATCTCTACTCTATCATGTCCTCAGCCCTATGTTTGCCTTCAAAGCCTATTGGTTGTTTACCCCCCCCCCCCCTGTTATGTTTGGTGAGTGTATCTCATATATATATATTATATATTATATATATAATAATCCCTGACTATACACTATCTGTTGGCACACACATACGAACCACTCATATAAATATATATGTTTATGGCCCTTTGTCATCCGACGACCCCACATTTTAGACTCAAATCAATAGTTAGCGTCAATAACACCCCCCCATCTCCTTGTTGATGTCAAGAAGGGGGGGGTGAGGGGGATGGGAAAGTCCACTATCCTAGTTCCATCTCATGGTTCCAAACTCAAAATCCAATAGTCCACACTCACCTACTCTATCTGACAGTTTGCATTCAATAACACAACAACCCTACCTTCCCTTATTGAGATCACCGTGCAGGGGGTTTTGTTATTTTTGTTCCCATTTGATGTTTTTTGAGGCATCACCGCCCCTTCAATTATGTCATAGGATGTGAGGCCCCACTGATCCCCTGACTCTTGACCTACCATGAAGCAATTTTTCATTTATTTTTCATTTTTTGTGTAGCAGGGTCCATCAAAAGTATGCAACATGGGTATTCCTTGGATGATTATTCAAATTTTTCATCCAACGAATGCCTCCACTTGAAATTTGAGTAAAACTATGGGGAGATAAGTTGAAAATACGAGTTGAAAAAGTAGTATTTTATTTTATTATTATTTTATCTTTTTACCTTTTTACTCCAAAAATGGTGAATCATCCCCCATGGTCATCATCATCTTGAATCCTATTGGTTCTTATAAAGGTTATTTTGATTGTACATTTTTTTTGTGAATCCCATTTTTTACCTCAAAATTTCTCTAATGAACTGGTTATAAAAATCTCATTCGTTTAACCACGATAAAACCATGCACCTTTCATGCAAAAAACAAAAACTCAACTTAATGGTATAAACAAAAATTTCATACATGTTTAGATATGAAGAAAATTATCGTGAGTTGTAACTGAAGTTGATAAAATGACTCTAGGACAACAACTCTCCACCCAACCATAGACAAGTTGCAACCAATCCTCACTTGTATTTGTCACACCCAAGCTAGATTCCAAAGACTAAGGTTTTTTTCTCAAATGGTTAAACTCCAACTACAAGTTTGGACATGGAATCCAAATGTTCTCCCGCCTCCATCCACCAAAAATTAAGAAGCCAACAAGTGCACAAGGCATCCAAATTCATGTTTCCTCTACCCTTTAGTTGTTCATCAGCCAACAAATTCCATGGAATCCAGAGATTTATTATCCACCATATAATTTCAAGGGAGTCTGGAGATTTAGATTTCCACCCTTCAAATCATGCAACATAGTGGTTCCACACATTGAAGAGAGTCCCAAACTCACCACCAAAAACTAGATGAATAAGTAAAGGAGACTTAAAATTTTCCCTTTTCCAAGTATCCGAGGATCAAATCTCCACCCTTGTTATCAAGAGAATACCATCTCCACCCTCCAATCTCAGGGTATCTACAGACTTATTATCACCTTAAGAGAAATCATTTTTGCTCCTATTTCTTAACTGAGATTTATATATTGATTCTCTGAGAATTATAGATGTGCAGGAATTCCCCTTCCCTTCAATTGTCTCTAGACCGAGGATATGCACAAGTTTCCTCTTTGTTTGCCCTTATGAATTCCCTCCTTTTTGTTTTAGTTCTAGAAAATACCACCGATACCCCCCCTTGCTTGTTGAATCATAGGCTATCTATCCAACATAAACCTTAGAAAATTCTTCCTTCACGTTGTTCCTAGTCAAAAATCATCACTATCACCATAGTCTTGCCTCTAATTTCCCCCTTCATCTCTCATCCATAAAGATGCTATTCTGAATTATTATATCCAATGTTGTTTATCCACTCCTTCTGTTAGGCATGGTTGACTTCCCTATCCCTACTACTAGCATAGCCCATTATTCATAATTATTTTTCCTTTCTATTTTGTAAATTTTTCCAAAGCAACATCGATTCTTATCCTTCTTCTTCAACTCCATTTCAGAGAGTCACACTAACCATCCTTCAATGGTTTTCATAAAAAAGTTCAGGTTTTTTTCTATAAGGAAACCTTGAACATCCCAAGTAACCTCCTCAGCTCTGGAATTCGTGTCCCTTGACTTAACCCATTTTAATTTATAGATCAAAATACATGAAATGTTTACAATGCATTCATAAGTGGAAAATAACTAGGGGTATAACAAACCCCTCCCCATTAAGGGCGTCCTCGATGTTATTTGTCCATATAAAACACAAAGGACATGCCTAAAACTAAACATAATGTTTATGGAGCTTTATATGCATATCTTTGTACATTATTTACAAATTTATATACATTTGCTTCAACCAACAAATGAAAAGGATATGATTCCTGCATTGTATTATCCATTTCCCAAGTGGCTTCCTCAGGCCCCAAATGTCTCCACTGCACTTTGACTTTCTCTATTACTCAGTTCCAAAGTGTGAGGCCACTTTGATATAGGATGCATAATGTCTCTGATTGAATCTCTCCCTTTGGTTCTACCTATAGCACAGATCAATAAATCACATGATTGGAGTCTTGTACATATCTTTTAAGAAAAGAAACATGGAAAACACCATGGAATTTTACTAATGGAGGTAAGGTCAGCCTATAGGCCACTGGCCCTATTCTTTCAAGGATCACAAAAGGCCCACAAAATCATCATGCCAACTTTGCACATGACCCAATATTCAAGGAACTTTTCTTGGGTCTAACTTTGAAGTAAACATGTTCCCCAACTTTGAACTCCTTGTGCACCCTATGTTGATCCACATAGCTTTTCTGTCAATTTTGTGCCACCTTCCAATTATACCTGATGATCTACATTTGTTGTTCTTTCTCTTTTAACATTCTAGGACCAACAAGGACCTTGTTAATTGGATCACTCTCACTTATAAGAGTATTGCAATGTTAGAAAATTATATATTATAGAGCAATGGAGCACATAAAATATTGCAGAAATATAAACACAGAATACGCATAAAACAAGAGAGACAAAAATACACGTGGTTCACCTAGTTTGGGTTACATCCACGGAGAAACAACCAGTCCTTATTTTCTTATATTATCTAGCAAACTGAAGAGATACAACCTACAGTAGATCCGCTGTAACACCTTCTTCGCTCTCAATCTCCTCTCTCTTCCTCACTCAGAATACAGATATACATAGACGCAATACAATTCCCTCATATATAGTGAGGGGTTGCCTTCTAGGCAAAGAACCCTAAATTAAACATAACTTCTACCGTCAGATCATCCCCAAAATGAATGGCCCAAATTGACTAGAAATTACTAGACTCTTACAAGGAAATTTTACAT
>APFE030459400.1:0-11195 GCA_000404065.3 Pinus taeda | reverse complement strand
TTTTATTTATTTATATTTTTTTATTAATAAAGATAATTTTAATGATAAGTGCTATATAGTAACTGGCACCTATTTTTAATTTATATATAGCTCAATTCAAGTTAGAGTTAAGGTGTAGAACTAATCAATTTAGGTTGTACTAATTAGTAAATTAAAGTATTTTGTCAATTATAATTCTGCATTGTGGACTAAGTGACAATAACAACAATGTCTTAATAATTGCAGTGATAATGTTTTTGTTGAGAAAATATGTATAAAATTTATGTGTAAAATATAGATAAATATTTTAATTTTTTATTTAAAATATTGAGTAAAATTATGTAATTTTTTTGATATAATTTAATGGCTTTTTTTAATGTTTAAGATTCTAATGGTCTTAATACCCTTCTAGAAGAGTCATATATAAATTTGATAAAATTTCCAAATAAAAACTTTGAGAATTGTCTTTATTTAAGATGCCAAATATTTTCTTTGGCAAACACAGACTTTGAGAATTGTCTGTATTTAACATGCCAAATATTTTCTTTGGCAAACAAAGACTTTGAAAGTTGAGTGGGCGAGAGGGGCGTTGTTCGTGTTCAGAGAGGCTAACATCTTACTCCTCTAAACCCAGAGGATGCGATTAAGTTATTTAACAAATTTCCCCGCGCCTTCTTGTCATCTTGGCGATTGAAGACGACCGCCTAAAGACTCTTCGCCCAACTCGCTCAAACGTATAATTCGTCCAATTTTAGATGTGGTGATTGAAGACGACCGCCTAAAGATTCTTCGCCCAACTCGCTCAAACGTCCAATTCGTCCAATTTTAGATGCCGTTGAAGACTGTTCGCCCAACCAGCTCAACCGTTCAATTTTAAATGAGATTGAAGAGGACCCCTTAACATTATTCCAATGCGCCTTCTTCTCATCTGGGCGACCCAAACTTCCAAAGTTTCTACATCTCGTGGAAGACCAGCAGCCCCCATATTGTCGTAATACACACAGAAAAACAGAAAATCCACATCGCTTAGATGAGAAAATGCAGTTTTTCCATATTGTGGTAATACATATCTTAGTTGACTCAAGATACGTTAGAAAATGGAGTTTCTTTGTCCACGTATTCAATAAATGGAGTTATCTAACAATTTCCTCGCACCTTCTTCGCATCTCGGCGCCCTACCCACTCAATCCTCCAATTTTGGATGTGATTGAAGACGACCCCTCAACATTCTTCTGCCTACCTGCTCAACCGTCCAATTTTAGATGTTGACATTGAAGATTCCTCCAAAGTTCTTCCATCTGGTGGAAGACCATCACATTCTTTCGAGATCTGGTCCCTCGATGGTCCATTAATTAATGATGATCTTTCCATACGAATTTTGATAAAAAGTATTGATTGCACAAGGCAATCTCTTCGCCTCTAACGTTAGTCTCTTTTAAACATTTAATAATCTCCATAGTAAAATACATTTAATTGTGACAAAGCTTACATCTACATATTAAGAATCTCCATAGTAAAATAAGGGCAAATATTTTGGATAAGAACCTCTTTCCATATTTTATTAAATGTATAAATGTCTAACTTATATATTATTGTTTTGTGACTAGTCGAATTCATAAGGCGCTAACACTCGTACTCACATGATAGAGGCTCAATCCTCGACAACTACCACTATAACCTCTAGGTGCAACTGCACCGCCCCCAAGCACAACACACAAGTAAGACCGGGTTTGAACTTGTGACCTGCACACAAATGCCTTAACAATACACTCGATGGCCAACAAGCTGCACCCCTCGAGAACTTATTTAATAATAATAATCTAATAATAAAAGTTATAGTTTAGTTAGTTTTTATGGTATTTTTAACTTTTAACAAGGTGAGATGTATAATGAAATAAGTGTTTTGATCCTCATTACAGAATATGGATTGATACGTATCTGCATTTATCATTCATCAATGACTTAATTTATATGAATACACTAGTTTTTTAAAATTTCATTTACCAACCTTTAAGGGTGTTAAATTTTATTAGGGCTATATTGTTCTTTGCTTTAGATAATTGCATTACTTCATTTGCATATTAAATTCACCCCACGAAATCATATCATTATTCAAATTTTCATCATTATTCAACAACATATGCAACTATATAGAAAGAACAATATCATCATCAATGCAACGAAACATAAAGGAACAATAGGAGAAAAACATTCACACATATAGACACCAGGATTTGTTAAAGACTAGGGACAAACCCACTACAAGGAAAACCCTTTCAAATTCTTCTTCTTATTAGATTTTTGTTAAATGATTCAACAAAAGAGAGTATAATGATCCATATCTTCATCCGTAATCCTATCCACCAAAATCAACTAAACGACATCCATGAGATGAACCCAACAATGTTAATAATCAAAACCCTGATTCATAAGCGTACAGTCAACTGTTAATGTCTACGGTCAACTGCCGAACTCTGCGATCCACTGATGAAATATTCAATCTACAGTAAAATTAAAAACCTAGCTCCCAACCATACGCAAAGAGTGATGTGCATGCAGTTGGAACCCTTCAACCGCACAAATGAGCTTTTGTGCCTACTTTTGCAATTGAAATTTACCTGAAGCATGTCTACATTTGGAAATCAAAACCCTAAACACATGTGCAAGCTTTGGACCTTGCAATCTCAGACATGTATGAAACAACCTCCATGACCCAGCCTAAGACATGTGTGAGCCAAACCCAAAGAAAGAAGAATGATCATAATGATGATGTCCAAATGAGGGTCACTTGACTTGTATTTATATCCATCGATGGGTGTCCAATTTTTCTTTTGGGTCAACTTATCCTTTTGTTCACATGTGGCCTTCAATTAAAAAATACACTTTCCCTTTTCCAAATTGTGCAATCCAATAGTCAAAATTGGGCCTCTCGAAAAGAGGAATTTAGTCCCATTATTACAGTTTGTCACTAAGGTATCAAATTAACACTCCCTCTCAGTTAGGGAGAAATTCAAATCCTGTCATCATATCATGCCCTATCTCAAGTATCTCATCATCAAATATCGTCATTGTTCATCTCAGTTCATCTCTGCTTATTCTTGCTTATCTCTTCATTCTCTTTGCTTGTATGTTGAACACTCTTGAATCTAAAAGAAAAATAATTTGACTTTGGAGGCAAGCCCAAGTGACCACCCTCTATCCATCAAGGTGCCACTGCTACCACCCAGAATCACCGCCAGTGAGGAACCCAATGCTACCACAGAGGAAACATCAAAGAAAATATCATCAGGGAGCCTTACTCAACTTGGAACCACATCACGGGAGCACATCTCAACCCGAAATCCAATGAAAATGAGGAATGTCCTATTGGAGACTCTCACCTCATGTCAATGAGAGTGGGGAAATTCCTACTAGACACTCTCTCCCCATGTCATCTCGTCGAGAAATAGGCAAGATAAAAATTACCAAGAAAGTATTAAAAATTATAATTTTTAACAAGGTGAGATGTCTAATGAAGTAAGTGTTTTGATGCTCATTATGGAATATGGATTGATGCCTATCTGCATTTATCAACGATTTAATTTATATGACTACCCTATTTTTGTAAATTTTCATTTACCAACCTTTAAGGGTGTCAAATTTTATAAGGGAAATATTGCTCTTTGCTTTAGATAACTGCATTACTTCATTTGCATATTAAATTCACCCTACAACATCATATCATTATTCAAGTTTACATCATTATTCAACAACATATGCAATTATATAGAAAGAACAATATCGTCATCAATGCAAAGGAACATAAAGGAACAATAGAAGAAAAACATTCACACATAGAGATACCAGAACTTGTCAGAGACTAGGGAAAAACCCACTACAAGGAAAACCCTTTTCAAATTCTTCTTCTTATTAGATTCTCATTAAATGATTCAACAAAAGAGAGGACAATGATCCATATTGATCCAGGTCTAGGTGTGACAAAGGACCCTTCCAAGACTTGATGTGTTAAATTGCATTTTTTAAAAGAACATTAATGAATACATCCCCATGTTGTAAAGAGAAGGAACATGGCAATCATCAACACATGAAAACATACGTCATTGATAACGGAGTTCGTCCAAGAGGGACTACATCTTTGGGCCCCAGTGTTAAGATGGTGTAGGCCGCTGCATTAAGTGTTGTCAATAGTGATGATGTACATGAGAGATGATGTAACGACTTGCAGCTCTACCCGAAGTGCGACTGCAGAGGGCGTGTGGTTGAGGCTGAACAAAGTGCGACTGCGGTTAGTGTGCGAGCTTCCTTGAGTGTGCGATGTTGAGATATGCGCATATTAGGAGGGCGAGATACTTATATGTGTAGTGGCATGGAGTTAACCTTAGGGAGGCCGACCTACATTAGTAAGGGAGCCGACATGATAGTTATGGCGTTTGTGATGAACTGTGGTCATTTGACGCAGGCTTAAACCTGCAGCCCAGAATCTTCACTAATTGTTATGCATATAAGCATATGTCTCATTTAAAACAAAACTTTTCCTCTCTTAATTCCCAATTCTCACTCATTCATATTTACAAGCTTTTAGATCCAATCTCCAACTTTTCCAGCACGCAGTTTATCTTCTCCTTCAGCTGTACCCTGTGAAACTTTTGCAAAAGAAGTCAGTCTGTTTTGAATCTGTTTGTCTTGTGCTGCATTAGCACCATTTCCACTCAGACCAGGGAAACTAATGCCTGCAGTATCTTGGTTTTTGTTCCTTGCCAAAGGTGGATCATGGTTGTGATTTCCCTCATAAGTTGTCATAACAGCTTTCGGATCATCAGATGCCCTTTCCACATGTTTGCGGACAACGCATTTCAAGATGGTACACTTGTAGTAACTCCTCGGGTAAGGGTTTCCCTTAACCACTTTCTGTCCATATTTCCGCCAGCAAAAACCATCTTCTAGAATATCTACATCGCTTGTATGCACAACAACACGAGGCTCGCGACTTGACCTTCCTGGAGCAAGCAAATCCTTTAATTTCTTGTCTTTCTTCCTACGCTTAGAAACAGGTTCGTCGTCATCTTCATCATCTGCTCTATTTTCACCCTCACCATCATCACTTAAACAAGGTGACAGGTTAGGGCTTCCATTCCCATAATTAACTCCCCTGGTAGGAGTTGAGGGCTCTGAAACATTTGTTAATGCTAACCTTTCAGTCCTGCCACCTGGATCTGCAAAAAATCCTGGACTAGATTGATCTGATATAACTATTCATACCAATTAAACCAGTGTTTAAACGCGTTTCACAATAATTTCATACATGGGGATATATTGCAGCACACCCGATCTCATTCAACTTACAGCATGCATCTATTCGCAAGCCCCCATTCACACATGTCGCTAATTGTCAACAGTGTACTTAATCCGATGCAAAATTTCAGAGATCGCGATCACTACGTTTCAGTGTTGTCCCTTCTAATCTCGTGATGTCTTTTAGATCCGATCCCATATCAAATAGTTTAAATACATTTCACCTCTAGATCCATCGTTATATGGAACGATGTGGATCCCTCTTCATGCTCTGATGTAATATTATTACAATATTCACAGCTCTAAATTGCTCCAATGTGATTTAATCGCACCCAGCAATCGCCCAACTGATTGTCAACTGATAGTAACTTCGATTTGATTCATTGGAAACCACAACTATTAACTACTATGTAGCGCCGATGCGATTTAATGGCAATAGGAGATTGCTATAATTCAATTTCAAAATCTTTATGATATCTTCAGCCTTGATTCATCTCAAACCGGAGAGGTAGTTTAACTTAAATTCACTTACTGATTCCAATAGCAGTCTAGCTCAATTCTGTGTTAACAGCTTGTCCAATTATAGATTTAAATCGCGCTAGTTTCGACTTCAACATGGACGTCTTACCATTTTAATTAAATTAACACTTCCACAACCATTAAAACGAATACACAGCAACCCAATGCTCTAAAAAAATCTATTTCAAATGAATTTCACACGCATAGGCTCACTACTTCTGATTTTCTCCACATTGATCTTTACGACTAAATTAGAACACTGATCACCATCGCTTCTATCATAACTAAGAAAAATTGAACTTCACACAATATGAAATGTATTCATAAAAAAAATCTATGCTTTTTAACCAACTACTTCCATTATACATCATATACAATTTTTACATGTTTTTTGAGCTCTTGGTCCATAAAAGTAAAAATCCACACATCCATTTGAGCTTTCGCTCTAAAACCAAAAAAAACTCCCACCTAGACTAACTAATTCTCCTTATAATCCTTCTCGCTCTCTCCCTTTTTAACACAAAAGAGATTGCATATCTACTCACTTAACCATCTCCTAATTATTTGGAGATCTAAAATATATATTTAGAATTCCTACCTTATCCTATTCTAAAAAAAACTGGATACTTGGCTTGATCTCCACACAGGGAGGACCATTTTCCATTTATCCAATTTCAATTCAGAATTAAGCCACTCTTAACTAATTACATTGAATTGAAATTAATACAAGATTAACAACCAAATCTTCCTTCAAACTTGTATTAGCCACAACATGTGACCATTCCATCACATTGCTGGCTAGGATGGGATGCTCCTGCATCAGACTCCCAAAGTTTAAATTAACCATGATCTCCTGATCATGCATTTCTGGTTTGCGTCCTCCTGGGTCCCATACTTGATTTGATAGTTTGTTCTTGATTACTGCTGTTGTTGTTTGTTCCTCAAGTCTTTCGCCTTTGTGCTGCAATGCCTCACTATCTGCTGCTGTCCTTTTCACTGTTTTACTTACTTTAATTTGCAATTCTTCATTCCTTGCTGACTTCCTCATCAAAAGATTCGACTTATACAAATCTGCTATCTTATTTGGAAGTTCTCTCAAAAGTTCTGTATCATATTTACTAACTGTGTTGTTCGCAATATTTGTCTTTAATCCTCCTGCACTCTAGCTTCCTTCAATATCAATCATCTTCAATGACTCAATGTATCCTTTGAATTGAAAAATTCTTTTGCCACCCTCCTTAGTCTGCATATGATTATGAGTAGTCATTTCTTCAACAATCTTCAATAACTGTTTGTCTTTCTTCAAGTTAATGTGACCTGCAAACACACAACAAACTTTAGTTTTCAAAATACAATACCTTCCATTTCCTTTTGATGCTTCAGGCACCAATCCTCCATCATAATTCCTTTGGATTTCAGCGGATTCTTCTTGTTGTGACCCCATTTCTCTGAGTCTTTCTTTCTTCAACAAATCAATATGAATTTGCCCAAGTTTCCTGAACTTATTCATTAGCTTGCCATTCCACCTCTGTTGCAATAGCTTCCACTTCACCCTTTTCTTCAGTCTCCATTTGTATCTTCGATCTTCACTTATCTTTCTTTGTACTATCAGACCAATTTCTGGTTCTTCATTCTGCTGCCAACTTCTACACTTTTGCAATTTAATGCTTTCCTAAAATTCATTCTCATGTAGCTGATCATTCCTCCCAAATTTTTGGTTACTTCCACATTCATCTTGCTGAGTTAATATTTCTGTCTCTTTTATGCCTTTGAGAACATAACCTCCTTGCTGCTTCTGATCTTTCATCTCACCTTCATATAATCGTTGCTCAATTTCTCTGATTTCAGCATCATATTTAGTAATGCTATCTTCCGCACCTTTTCCTCCATTAGGTTCTGTAGGCTTTGTATCTCCTTTGGGTTCCTCGAGTAATCTTTCCAGGAATTCTATCTCCTTGTAAAATCTCTCCAGTAGATCATCACAATTTTCCTTCTCAGCTTCATTCTTTTCCTGGCATTCTTCCTAAGTTGACCTGCTTTCCACATCATCATATTGTAAGCATCTTTCATCAATTCCATTAAACAAATTCATCGGTTTACCTTTTTGTAGTCCCACTATGGAATTGTCTTCAGACTGCTGGTTTATATCAACCTCATCTGACTGTTTCACACCGAACAAGATTTCATCTATGAACTTCTTCTGTTGCAAATGATCAACACCTTCTTCCTCTAAAAAGGATTCTTCATCATATTTTACCTCAAGAGCTTCATTCCTGGTTGTGACAATTTTAATCGACTGTCCATCATTCTCTGCATATCCTGCAAACATACACAAACTGTAAGAATCAAAATCACAAGGCTTCATTGCCTCATTTGCTTCCTTTGTGAATATATCTTCGAATTGTTCTGAATTCTGCCAGTAGTCCATGAGATCTTCAGTTGACCTCTCATCTCCCAACATTTCACCTTGTTCTGGTCTGCAAATGGAAACTTCCAATTCTACCTATGTTTCTCTGAGTTTCTCTGATTCCTCTTGAGCACTCAATATCTGCTCAATCTTTCTCAATTCTTCTGCTATCTCTAACTTCACTTGTTGATTTCTCCTTTCTCGTAGCCTTGGCCACTTTACTCTTTTCCTCATGGTCCAAACACTTTTCTGCAGCATCTTCATCAATATTCCAATCAGGAAATCTATCTCAGCTTTCTCTCGGTCAAAGTTTTCTTGAATCATGCCATTTACTTTGGCATCTTCCATTCTGCTGTGGCTTCCTTGTGAACTTCTGCTATGACTATCTGTAGTCATTTTCTGCTCCTCTCTTTTCATGAGCTCCTCGCACCTCTGCAACAAGCCTCTGCAATAGTAAGTCCTTCTTACTGCAATCTTACCTCACTAAGCTCTCCTCACTCAGTCTTTTGGTAAGCACGATCCCCTATCTTGAATCTTCTCCTGAGCACACCTTTGCTCCCTCTAGGCTTCTACAATCTCTCACTTTCTTTCCAGAACACTTCAATTGTCTTTTCTGTCCAACCTCTTGTTGGATTCTTCAAGTTCACTGCCACTTCTGCTTTTAAGAACACATCTCGTTCTTATTTCACAGCTTCTCTTGATTTATTGTGCTGCAGTCTTCACTCCTTCTGATGCTGTCACCGTGTTTTGAATGGATTTCCACACTGCTACAATTTGATACTAAACTTCATTCAGAAAACAAACTTATACAATTTCAACAAAGCCAGGCTCTGATACCAAAAATGACGCAGGCTTAAACCTGCAGCCCAGAATCTTCACTAATTGTTATGCATATAAGCATACGTCTCATTTAAAACAAAAATTTTCCTCTCTTAATTCCCAATTCTCACTCATTCATATTTACAAGATTTTAGATCCAATCTCCAACTTTTCCAGCACGTAGTTTATCTTCTCCTTCAGCTGCACCCTGTGAAACTTTTGCAAAAGAAGTCAGACTGTTTTGAATCTGTTTGTCTTGTGCTGCATTAGCACCATTTCCACTCAGACCGGGGAAACTAATGCTTGCAGCATCTTGGTTGTTGTTTCTTGCCAAAGGTGGATCATGGTTGTGCTTTCCCTCATAAGTTGTCATAACAGCTTTCGGATCATCAGATGCCCTTTCCACATGTTTGCGGACAATGCATTTCAAGCTGGTACACTTGTAGTAACTCCTCGAGTAAGGGTTTCCCTTAACCACTTTTTGTCCATATTTCCGCCAGCGAAAACCATCTTCTATAATATCTGCATCGCTTGTATGCACAACAACACGAGGCTCGCGACTTGACCTTCTTAGAGCAAGCAAATCCTTTAATTTCTTGTCTTTCTTCCTACACTTAGAAACGGGTTCGTCGTCATCTTCATCATCTGCTCTATCTGCACCCTCACCATCATCACTTAAACAAGGTGACAGGTCAGGGCTTCTATTCCCATAGTTAACTCCCCTAGCAGGAGTTGAGGGCTTTGAAGCATTTGTTAATGATAACCTTTCAGTCCTGCCACCTGGATCTGCAAAAAATCCTGGACTAGATTGATCTGATATAAATATTCATACCAATTAAACCAACGTTTAAACGCGTTTCACAATAATTTCATACATGGGGATATATTGCAACACACCCGATCTCATTCAGCTTACAGCATGCATCTATTCGCAAGCCCCCATTCACACATGTCACTAATTGTCAACAGTGTAATCAATCCGATGCGAAATTTCAGAGATTGGGATCACTACGTTTCAGTGTTGTCCCTTCTAATCTCGTGATTTCTTTCAGATCCGATCCCATATCAAATAGTTTAAATACATTTCACCTCCAGATCCATCGTTATATGGAACGATGTGGATCCATCTTCATGCTCCGGATGTAATATTATTACAATTTTCACAGCTTTAAATCGCTCCAATGTGATTTAATCGCACCCAGCAATCGCCCAACTGATTGTCAACTGATAGTAACTTCGATTTGATTCATTGGAAACCACAACTATTAACTACTATGTAGCGCCGATGCGATTTAATGGCAATAGGAGATTGCTATAATTCAATTTCAAAATCTTTATGATATCTTCAGCCTTGATTCATCTCAAACCGGAGAGGTAGTTTAACTTAAATTCACTTACTGATTCCAATAGCAGTCTAGCTCAATTCTGTGTTAACAGCTTGTCCAATTATAGATTTAAATCGCGCTAGTTTCGACTTCAACATGGACGTCTTACCATTTTAATTAAATTAACACTTCCACAACCATTAAAACGAATACACAGCAACCCAATGCTCTAAAAAAATCTATTTCAAATGAATTTCACACGCATAGGCTCACTACTTCTGATTTTCTCCACATTGATCTTTACGACTAAATTAGAACACTGATCACCATCGCTTCTATCATAACTAAGAAAAATTGAACTTCACACAATATGAAATGTATTCATAAAAAAAATCTATGCTTTTTAACCAACTACTTCCATTATACATCATATACAATTTTTACATGTTTTTTGAGCTCTTGGTCCATAAAAGTAAAAATCCACACATCCATTTGAGCTTTCGCTCTAAAACCAAAAAAAACTCCCACCTAGACTAACTAATTCTCCTTATAATCCTTCTCGCTCTCTCCCTTTTTAACACAAAAGAGATTGCATATCTACTCACTTAACCATCTCCTAATTATTTGGAGATCTAAAATATATATTTAGAATTCCTACCTTATCCTATTCTAAAAAAAACTGGATACTTGGCTTGATCTCCACACAGGGAGGACCATTTTCCATTTATCCAATTTCAATTCAGAATTAAGCCACTCTTAACTAATTACATTGAATTGAAATTAATACAAGATTAACAACCAAATCTTCCTTCAAACTTGTATTAGCCACAACATGTGACCATTCCATCACATTG
>APFE030459396.1:0-39229 GCA_000404065.3 Pinus taeda | reverse complement strand
GCGATAATAGCAAAAGCAATCAAATGACAATTCATATAACAAGAATGAGTACAGACATAGATAATAGTACCATATGAGCTACTAATCAATCCAAATATCAATCGCTATTTGAAATTCTTCCTTCAACGCAGAAATGCTTTCAAACAAAGACAATAGTGCACATTTGTATAAAAACTTTCCTTATCAAAATCAGAATGATTGGTCCAGTTTCATAAAAGAATATCCCTGACGTACAATAGTGCAACTTCAGGGTTTAAGTCATATACAAAACTTTACGACCCTTTCAAAATGCATGAAAGGGTCTATAAATACTACTAAACTAAAAAAATCTATGAAAACAAAATGCTACTTAATTGGTATCAATTAATACTATCTATCTTCTTGGGAGCGATCTGGCAGTCGACGATGTGAATCATGACTCAGGTTGTTTGCCTTTAAACTTGAGCTGGCTTATCGCAAGCATTGGCTCCACTTCGTGTGGTCTGTTGAGGCGCGAACTGGGTTGGGCAACAAAGGTGGCATCCTGAATATCAGGGATAATATACCCGATCGCATCTGTAAGGCATTTGAGGGCGGCTCTCTGGCTGTGCGGCTTCACTAAAAAGAACCAATAGGCATCCCATGTCAAACTGTTGATTCCCACAATTAACCTTCCATTTTTCTCCAGCTCTGGGTAACATGACTGCTCCAACATCTTCGTTGATGTTAATTGGCCTAGAGTACATTGAGAAATCATGTTAGACAAGTAAAGAGTATTATTAACCAATTCAACCAGATTACTAGTGGCAGTCTTGCATCTTAAAATTGCTCTTTCTGCCTTCATTAACTGAGATTGCCATTCTGTAAATAATATTTCTTTGTGCAATTCTAGGATCCTTGGTAGGTTAGCTGCCTGTCCCTGATCGGAATCTTGCCATTCCAGAAAATTTGTCAATGTTTCTTCGGCTTGATCCAAATCTGTCCTTGCCTTTTCTAATTTTTCACTTGTGGATGCCACTAAGTCGCACAATGGTTCTGCCTGGGTGATTTGCTGACACAAAAGCTTCATCTGATTTATCAATACTTTGTTTAATTGGAATGCCTCTACTTTAAACTCATTTATCTGGGGAAGCTTCTTTGTTTGCTCAAGTTGAGCTGATAATTGAGCAATCTGCTCATCTTTCGATTTCAACATTTTCTCAGTTGATGCTTTAAGTTGCGCCAATGCCTCCGATAGCTCCTTTTGCTTTTGGACTGCACTGTCGTCAATCCTCTGTTTTTCTTCCTGCAATTGCTTAGTCAGCTGATTGTTTATTTGTTGCTGTACTATCAATTGTTTTTCTGCCTTTTGCTGCGCTTCCGATAATTGTGCCTGTAGCAAAAAGATATCCTGATCTTTTGTCTTCAATAAACTGCTCACCTCCGATGCTTTGTCTATTGTCGCTACTGAATAAGCTCCAGCATATTGCGATAGCTTTGTCAAATCATTAGAGGGATCAAATTACTCTTTCCATAGCACATTGCCTGTTACTGTTTGTTCTGGGAATAAAGAAGGTTGATCAATCCTTCTCCTCTTCCTCTATCGTTTTACTACAGCTTTATGCATTGGGCTATAGAAGACGTCCAAGGGAGGAATCTCTTCAATCTGCAAAATGACTTCGCCTGAAGGATCCTTTGGGATTATTTCCATTTCTTTTGATTTGGGTGGGTCGTTGGTTTCACCTGAAACCTGCTTCGAAGTCGCCTCTTGTGTATTGAATTCTTTTGAAGTGTCTTCATCTTTAGAGCATTCCAGATTACCAATAATCGAATTAAATTGCTGCCATTCCTGGAGCAATTTCGGATCAATCTGTGTATCTTCATTTGTATTTAAACTGCTTTGTTCTTGCTCTTTTGCCTGGATCTCTTCTTTTCTTTGCTCATGCACTTCCTCCTGTTGCTTTGATGTAATAGGTGGTTCTTTATCAAGTCGCTGCTCAGGCTCGCTTGATTCTGTTGTTGGAGTCATCGTTAACAGGTCTAGAGGCAGAGTTTGCAACCTCTGCTCTCTAAGTCTGTTGAATTCGACTAGCCCTTCATCTTTGTATTCAATTATGGCAAGCGATTTAACTTGATACATTGACTCGGCTGATGCGAACAAGTCCTCAAATATGTCTTCTTTATGCTCAAACTTGGTCAATTTGGCTTGGTCGAGTGCATTATAGGCGACTTTGTTTGGATCGAATCGCCTGCTCGGTAGAGTTTCCAGGGTTAGTGAATTTATTTTCTCAGCTTCTTTCTCTGCATGTTTGAAATCATGCAGAGTGTAGATACCAATTCTCAAAGGAAAAGAGGGAAGACGTGCTTCTTAGCTTTCTTCAGAGTTTGTGTAACCCCATCGGCGATGATCTGATAGGCTATTTCCCTGGCCAGTAGTTTATCAGGGATGTATAGAGGAAGAATGTGGGGTTTAGCTTGACTGCCAAAAACTCTGATATAAGTGAAATTTTCCTGCCCGAACCAACTCCCTATGGAAGTTAAATCCACCCTTGCTTGGTAGGAAATCTTAGGGGCAGGCTTATTGAAAATAGAATAATGAATGGGCAACATGAAACCGTTGCAGATTTGATACAAATGGTGTTTGTAGTTGGTCTTCCACAACTTTTGATGGTATATGTGGATGGGTGCGGGATCTTGCGATATCCACCTCCATCCGAGCATAGGAAATTCAGAATTAAAGGACAAGACATCTAATACATAGCCACTGTAGTAAAATGGGGGAATGAACCTTTCAGTGACGCGGGACTTGAATCTAAAATCAAGAATTGTGGATGCTAACTTATCGGACAGTATATCTGTCCAATCCATTATTTTTCCACTACATGCCACCTCCATTAAGGGGACCATTTCTATGGTGAAATTGGTGGAATCATTTAATCCCCACAATCTGCACATCATTATCCCAGCATAGCAATAAGGAGAGCATAGAGAATCGACCGAGTACTTACCCGAAGATTTGTGCTTGTGCTTTGCTGGATTTTGTCTCCAACCTCGAATGGGTTCGGATTCAGTGTCATTCTCAGCTCGGAATTTCTCCAGGAATGTCGTGTTATAATTCTTCTCTGCCTCCGGCAAATGATACATTAGCCTTAAATCCTCGGCTCGAAAGGAACCGAAAATTCTCCCATCTGTGGTGCTAAAAGTTCTGTCGGTAATTGGGATTTCCTGAAACGCCCATCTAACCACATCTGTATATGGGAGGATTTGCTCCCGAGCCGCTATTCGATGAAGAAAAGAGTTGGTTAAATCGCTTAAATTAGCCTCGGATTTGCTAGTGTTGTCGGCTGAGACTTGTATTGCTGTCACCCTTGGCTCTTCGGCTTCGATCAGATTATAGGTGCCTTGCCAAGTAGTTCTGACAAGTCCTAGGCATGTAGTGTCCGATATTAGACCTTTCTTTTTAGTGCTTGGATCAACGACAGGTTGCCCTGTGGCCGGCGAGGCGGAAGCCATTGTGGTTTTCTTGGACTTCTTCCCCATTCTGCTTAAATCTGTTTCTGTGGAAGAAATCTTCACAGAGATGATAATGGATGTAATACAGAAAATGATAGCGTAAATCGAATAGACTGAGATATATATTGATGAATGCATGGCGAACGATTGACTGAAGGTGGCCTTGGATAAAATCTGTAAAAAGATCTCAGGCTTACTGTTTCATTAAATGGTCGTTAAGACCTGTCGATCCTATCAATGCCCGTCAATTCGATTAATGGCCGAATGATTTATTTGAAGCATGCCTTGGGTGTTTTGGCGGTTGAGCATGGATGAATGGCTCTTCGAAAGATAAGGCCTTAAATATGAATAAATCGTATTAAACTCGCTTTAAGACTTATTTTGAAATCTGCGCTTTTTGGCTTTATCGCAATCGAGCGTCGGGGGAAATCATAAATTGTTATATTGGTTCCATTTGGAATCCCTGATCGCCGATAGCGATATTGCATTGCGTCAGGAGTAGCGAGTGGGGAAATTTTTAAAAGCATGCATAGTCGATTTCCGATCGCCGATAGCGATATCGCATCGCATCGGGGGTAGCGAGTGGAGTTTTTAATTGCGCCAATTTATTATCGCCGATACCTGACAGCGATATCCCATCACATCGGAACAAAAAGGAGTTTTAATTGCATCGGAGAAAACCAATGGGTCCTTAAGTTGTGCTTCCTTTGTCATTGCGATATGCGATCTTGCGATCGCTTTATCGCAATAACAAAAGATTAATCATTTATGTTAAGGCTTTTGATTGTTTAATTCGAAAAGGTTTTTGATACTGCTTTATTTTATTTTTTCGGACCCTTTTGAATAAAAGTATGTTGATACCAATTAAAATCAAAATTAAAAGGGACCCATTTCATATTATAGTTTTGGGATAAAAATGATATGAAATGGGGGGTTGTTGTAGGGCACAACAATTAGGTAAAAGAATAATTTGTTCACTAATAAGATGTTGTTACTCAGATGGTATGAGACTCAATTGAGTTTAAATACCTCTTGCGATAATTTGTTTCCCCATAAGTGACTCCCACCATTAGCCTCTCCCATAAAATTTATAACTAAGTCTTGGTTTGAAGTTTAAAGTAAGCTCTAGATAAAGTAAAGAGCTAACTAAGAAAAGAATCACTATAATAACAACGTAATATCCAATTTTTAATAAAAACAATATTTATATAATTTTGATTTTAATTTTAAAATTAAATTGATATTAGTTTTAAAATTAAATTAATGTTAATTTTAATGAGAATAATATTTATATGATTATGGTTTTAGTTTTAAGAGATATATTTGAGTATGTGATGTATTTCATAAAAAAAAATGCCCAAAAACACAACCAAAAATCAATGTTGTCGAGTGGAAGCGTTGGCACAATTAATGTGTAAAGAAATTTATGGCAAATTGGAAAAAAAATGCTAATAAATTATATAAGTCAATAATTATCAATAACACTATTGGAATTCACGTGAAAGGTTGACATTGTATTATACTTAATGATGTATTGGCTATCCATTTGTATGATACAAATAAATTTTATTTAATAATAAGGGAAACATTAAATCAATAATTTTATTTGACACTATTTTCATCGAATACTTTTTAAAAATATAAATTTAATTGGAAATATATATATATTTTATATTTAATTTGAAATATATATATAGATATATGAGATGTAAATGTTTATCATGAATAAATAATAATGAGTAAAAAATGTTTATCATGTTTATCCTATTTATGAAAAAGTGGATTAATATAGAAAATTGTTCATCAACAGGACATTACCAATCTCATTGCATTGAATCATCACATTCACACAATGATAAAGTAATTGCGGTTAAAGTAACCATAATGATGGTCCAAACTCGCCATATAGTTTATATTTATACAAGTTCTATGGAAATATTTGTGTGTTTTTCTATATTTTGTGGAGTTGCATCAAGTAAAGGACATAATAAATTTATTAATTGAAAGGTAAGTTATCAAAATCTAAATGTTTTAATACATCTCATTCCACCCTCCAAACTTTTATTTTTAGTATTTTCTTAATATTAAGATTGATGTTGAAATATAAAAACATTATTACTTAATCATTAAAGTTAACAATATATAAATAATATTAAAAAAATGGAGGATTATAATTCTCATTAATATTTAATATTCTTATATATTTGGGTTGTTACTGGAATGTTACAACATCTGCATTAAATGCATTTTATTTTGGTTATAAATAGAATACATGTTATTTTATTATGGAAATATTTAATCTCACTGTTCGAGGCTTCTAAAGTTTCAAAAAATCACATAATGACATAGGGTTTAATTTTTTCACTCTAAGGAGCCCGCCAAGGCAATGCCCTCTCCCTTTTTTCAACCTTTGGTCGTATGTGAATGTTCAAATGAGAGACAAACTAGCAGACCTTTTCGATGATCTATATGAAGGATAATGAATCTGGGCACTTCAACATGAGGTTTCAATCAGCGTCTCCATGCCATGTGCAAGGGAACCTATGGCTAATGAGCTAATAATGAAATGATCTATAGTGTTCTTAGCCTCCATATCCCTTGAGCCTACATTGGAATCCTCCCAAGAGGGTTTCTTTCCTTCATGGAATCTTCAGGTAGCTATTCCGTCCAAGGGACCCGTACTCCAAATTGTTCATACGATCTTTTCACCCTTTTTTTCTGTTGACCCAATGGCATTTAGCTAAATTTGGTCAGATCCAGGTGTTGTGTCTCTAGAAGGTGGTGGAGATGACTTGGACCAGGGTTAGGGACAATTTTCAGTTGTTTGGCTAAAATGTATCCCTATTCACCTTTTCTTTTACTTATGTGAGATTTATCCCATGATAAAAGGGTGGAATTACATGATTGAGTTATTTATCAAAATTAATTTTCCAAAATATTATAATTATGAGATAATAATTATTTCATAATTGAGATAGTTAAGAAAATCTCTTAATTATGAAAAAGGTTTCTAGAGTTTTCCATTACCAAAGAGATCAACTTTACCCAATTGTGTATGAGTTGGCTAGGGGTCCATTATTGTAAAAGTTTCCTAACTTCTCAAGCCCCCAACTGTTTAAATACATTCAGTTATGTTGTATTTAATTATGCAAGGATCTATTGCTCCACGATCCCATGCCCAATTGAGATCACCAGACAGAAAAAAAGAATGGCTAAGGAAATCTAATAACAATCCCCAATCTAGATGGCCATGCACACAGTTTCAATGCAATTTTTAATGCTACAGATTATGAGCAAGTACCTTGCCTCCTTGCAGGTTGGTGAAGGGTTTTGGGCTTGATGCAGAATCTTTGTGTTCCAATCAAGCAATCTCTTTCATCCACCCCTGATCCAAAGCCTGCACACAAACATAGCCAAACAAAGATGAAAAGTGATCTTCTGGAGAAGATCGTCAACTCAAAACATTTAGAAATCATGCATAGAAGTTACTGCAAAACTGATATAATGGGAAGGAACATAGATTTTTATTAACCATATAAGTGGAAATACATCAATATACCTTCCTACAGAGGAGATCCTCTCCTCAATCTTGTGGTATGGTCTCCTCTCCCAATACAACAAAGCTATTGTGCTATAGTTTGGATACTAAATGTACCCCATTTCCTCTTGTGAAATTATATAGGTTCATTCTATCCTTTGGTAGAATGTCTCTAGACACCTAGGGCTTGAGAAGTTACGAAAATTCTATAATTTTGAAACCCTAGCTAACTCATACACAATTGGGTCAAGTTGATCTCCTTGGGAATATAAAACTCTAGAAACCTTTTTCACAATTAGGAACTTTTTCTCAATTATCTGAATTAAGAAATAATTATTATATCATAATTATAATATTTTGACAAATTAATTATGATAAATAGCTCAATCATGTAATTCTACCCTTTAATCATGGGATAAATCTCAAGTAAGAGAAAAGGTGAAAAGGGATACATTTTAGCCAAACAACTGAGGTAAGTTGATATTGGGTTTCTCTCACTATAATGGAGTGTCAAATAGGGTTATAACAAATGCCCCCTAATGCATGAGGTCAGAAGAGAAAGTAATGGATGAAATGCATTACAATAATACTCAAAGCAAAAAATGGGAGGAAGGAGCTAAGAATACAAAGCTTGATCAGAGGAACTCAAGCGATGAAGTCTCAATTCTGCTGATAACATCCCTGAGGTGGCCATACCTATGCTTGGTCATAAGAAGACACTAAACATGGCCGCCATAAAATACCCCGTGGATCCATGACATGAAATTCTAGAACATGGCCGCATAGACATACATAGTGGATCCATGTGAATCAACAGATAGATCATAACCACCAAAAAATACAATGTGGATCTATGTCATAGTATACATCAGTAGGAATATGGACACATGATAGACAGAGAAATGTCTCAACATAGTCCTCAAAGTACATGAATGATACATAAATGATCCAAGTGGATGTTGGTGGCCACCCACATATCCCACTTGGACCCCCACAACTATCTCTTTCAGTTTTTGTAATTGTAGCACAAATTACTATTTTTAGCAATTTTTCGAGTCCTAAACTTCTGAAGTTGTTTTGAGGCCCTAAAAGACATTTTCTGGGAAATATGGGAGCAACATGGGTCCATGGATTGATGTTGCTCTTCCCAGATTTGTAGTGCTCGGATAGATCTTTCTAACGAGCTATTGTACGAATCAAACGAAGATTGGGTGCCAAAGTTACGACCCCAGGAAGTTGATGTACCAACTTACTCAAAACGGGGACCACATTTTGGCTTTTCGTCTTCTAGGGTTAGGTTTTGGGATGTTAAGGGTTTTCCATTATTTCTTAACAATAAATAGGCCTTCGAGCCTCATTGTAACACAGTTCAGAGGCATGTAGCCACCACATCTCTTCTTAGAGATAAGCTACCATCGCCCTAGCTGGTTGATTTCCATTTCTGTTTGTAAGCATATTTCAGTATTTTACATTAAATGAAATGAGGTATTATTTCCATTGCGTCTCTGTGTTTATGGTTATCTCTGTAATTTGTTGCATTCCTATTTAAATCCGGATCAGTGGTATCAAAGCGGTCTGCTTTTTCTCTATTTTTCTTTACATGTCCCCAATGAGGTCAGGATAGAAGGAGTTAGGGCTTGAACTCGTTGAACCTTTGCAAGACCAGCCTCGCAAATCTCGACAACCTCCCATGGAGGATGAAAAGAAAGATGAGGGGGCAGTAGATCCTATCAAAATCTTGCTCGAAGAAGCCCTCGAGTGACAAAGGAACACGATGATGGAAAACTTTGCCCAAATCCTTCAACGGCTACCCAAAGGTGACACATCAGCTTCTAGCAGCTACTCTAGAAACACCACACCCTTTAAGGTACAAGTTAATTTTGAAATCCCCATATTCGAGGGTCAGATAGACGCAAATGTCATAGACAAATGGTTAAACCTGCTAGAGGGTTATTTTTCTTTTCATGAATTTTAGAGTCAGGGAAAGATTGTTTTCACTCTTCTCAAAGCAGCCCCCCAGGTCAAGGACTGGTGGGAAACCTACTATGAGCAGAAGGATGAAAGTACAGACTCATTGTTCTCAGCGGCACCCACTTGGAATTCCTTACGGGATGACATCAAGGAGCAATACTACCCTATCAAAAGCTATGAGGACAAATACATAAATTAGACCACGTTGCGACAGGGATGTGACCAAGATGTGCCAGAGTTCACAAACATTTTTCATACCCTTCACACACAATTGGGTATCAAAGATTCTCAGTTGCATCTGGTACTCAAATACCGCAACTGCCTACTCAAATACATCCAAGAATAAATGGAGTTCCCAAACATCTCCTCGCTCGACACTGCATACCAATATGTTGTCAAAATCAAGCAAAAGTTCAAACAAAAGAAGCGAGACTTTGGATCTGCAAATTCGAAGACCAAAGGACAAAGCCAAGGCAAGGTGACCCAAGACAACCCATCGAAGCCGCAAGAAAAGAAAAACACCATGAAGTCGAAGAAGGAAACAAGAAAGTGGTGTGAGTTCCACAAGAGCCCCACTCACAACACAAGTGAGTGTCAGACCAAGCAGTTGCTGGTGGCCGAGTTGAAAGCTTCAAAATCAGATGCATGTTCCGACCTTGAGCCAGTACCCGACAAGGGGAATGGCAAAGGGAAGCAGATCATTGATGTAGAGCCCAATGTCATTGTTGCCACTGCCAAGATCCAAAAGAATGAGCCCGAAGATCTAGAGGAGGGGGAGCGTCTTTTCTACTCATAGATGTGGGTGAAGGGTTTGCCGTTGCAATTCATTGTCGATAGTGGTAGCCAAAAAAACCTCATTTTAGTAGAGGTCGTGAAGTGGTTGGGCCTACCGACTACACCACACCCACAACCGTACAGTATCGAGTGGCTTCATGAAGGATGACATCTCCGAGTCCGCTAGCAGTGTCGCCTTCCCTACAACATCAAGCCCTTCACAGACCAGTTATTGTGTTATGTTTCACTTCTGGATGTCTGTGATGTATTATTAGGCCAGCCATACTTGTGGAGGCAACATGTTGTGTATGAGTCAAGGCCTCGTGCTATATTTATTTCTTTGTGTAATTCATTGTACAAGATACCAAAGGTAGCCCCACCTACTGCCACCTCTTTGATCACTGCTAAGAAAGGAAGCAATCTCATTTCCCATACTAGGAAATTCATATTCTGTCTGGTTCTATCGCAAAGTAAGGGGAAAATCGTCACCACATCCATGACCCCCGCGAAAGGTTCCTCCACACAGAAGCAACGACAAAGGGATACAGTCATGATAGAACACAAGAATAACTTCTCCTCACCCACAAGGGTACCACACAAGATTCAAGTGGGCAACAAAGTCTGGTTGCATCTGCCGAAAGAACGCCTGACAATAGCCCATCAGAAACTCCGACCACACCGACATGGTCCTTACACCATTACCAAGGCCGTGGGAAATAATTCTTTGGAGCATAACATTCCTCCATTCCTTCACCTGCGCCAAGTTTTCAATGTGTACCACCCTTGACCATGCTTCCCACCATTACTAGACACATCTGAGATTGTAGAATAGCCCACCAAGGACCAAGTTCAGTAGATGGAGGAACTCAATGAAATGGGGACCATTGCTTCCTAAGGGGGGCAGAATGATCCAAGTGGATATTGGTGTCCACACACCTGTCCCACTTGGACCCCCACAACTGTCTCTTTCAGTTTTTCGGTTTCCATAATTATAGCACAATTTACTATTTTTAGTAGTTTTTTAGGTCCTAAACTTTTGGAGCTGTTTTGAGGCCCTAAATGACGTTTTCTGGGAAATTTGGGAGCATATGCGTCCATGGAACGATGTTTCTCTCCCCAAAGTTGTAGTGCTTGAATAGATATTTCTAACTGATATTGTACGTGTCAAATGAAGATCGGGTGCCAAAGTTACGACCCTGGGAAGTTGATATACCAACTTACCCAAAACAGGGCCCACAATTTGGCGTTTCTGTAGAATTTTCGTAGAATTTTTCTACAAATCTGATACCATGTAGAACTTTTTCTACAAATCAGCTAGCTCTAATACCATGTAGAAATTTCCCACCTGTAGAACAAACCGATATATGCAATGTCCTAAAGCATAATACTTGTTCTACTTCTATAGAACATTAAGCGGAAGCATAATCGAATTCATGGGCAACATCAAGTATGAACACATATAACTGATAAGAAGGAATCAATCACACATAACATAGAATATATCATTGGGGAAAGAACCAGCCTAAAACCCCAACTCTGTATTATCAATCAAGTGGAAATCCTCTTCACAATACAAAAAGAATCAGCTCAATAGCTATCATGCTCTCTCTATACTTTGATGATCTTCAATCAGAAGATGAAAATCATGGACTACCTAGGCCTCAATATATAGGCCACAAGTCCTCCAATCTCCTGTAATAGATTCTTCTCCATGCAAGGAATACTTACTATAAATATCGAAGCATCTGATAGTACACTGTCCCACATCTGATCTCAACTAAGTCTCTGACAGAACTAACATGCAATAGTTATCCATGAGTGAATCCTTAGTTATATAAAATAATAGTTGTCACATGCATGCAAGCATTAACAAACTATATTTTATTATTTTAACAACTTGCTAAAATAATCTAACTGGACTTGACTAGTTATAACTAAGTCAATTGATTCTCTCATTATAGAACTCATCCTTAATTCCTCAATCAGTGGAGCAAATCAAGGACACATTCCCCAATTAGTGGAGAAAATATTGCATGTTCTCACAAAGACTTCAAGTTTGATTTTTCTTAACTAATTAACTCAACTGAATTATTTAATTAATATTTCCAATTGTTGTTAAGACCAAAATTAATTTTACTTCCTATAGATAGACTAAGGATTGCTATAAATAGGACGGGACCCATAAATGTTATTTTTAGAACTTTCTATTTTTAGTAGTTTCACCTCTCACCCAATGTGGCCAGTGACCTCGTTGGCCAAACTACTATTTTTAGACATGCTATTTTTAGTAGGTCTTTTTTTAGCACATTCTAAATTTAGCATTTCTTGTTGCACATTTTTCAACACTCCCTCTCAACAAGAAAGGCTTTCTCTCAAACCCGATCCTGTAACTCTGGAATGTTCTGTATGCAACACATCTACTTGGTCCACTTGCTCCAACAACACTTGGAACAAAAACACTCCCAACTAACCACTCTATTGGGCTAGGAACATACTTTGATGCTGAAGCTCTACCTGCTGCTGACAAGTGCTCCCTCTCTGACATTTGCGCTACTGCAACATCTCCATGCATCTTGCACCATTGCACACCTCTCTGTGCTACCTAGCACTGTGCAAAACACTTGTGCTCTAGCCTGCTAGCTATGCATTGTCTTGGGATTCCCTGCACTGATGCTCTATCTGTTGCTCCATCTGTATCTGTCTCTACCCAGTCAATCATTTCCTGCTACTCCACATCAGGGCTCATGTAGCAAGGTCTCATCCAAGAGGTTGGGTACCTCAAGGATCCTACCCCTCCTCCTTGGGACGATCACTCTATATCACCCCACCTCCTACCTGGAGGTATGGCTGCATGTGATCCCTTTGCCCACTTGGCTTGAAGTTTCCCCTTACTGGAGGTATCTGCATGAGTAGATGTCTCTACTCGATCTCTACACAGACTCCCTTGTTGTGGCTGCTCCACAACTTCCTGAAGTTGCTGCACCAATTGTGGCTCCTCCACAATCATCTGAGACTTCTTCTAGCGTTGCATTTTGAGAGGTAATTTACTCTCCCTCTCAACCACCAAGTATCTAACCTTTTCCTTGCTCCTCAAGGCTTTGCATGCATCTTGTACCTCAAGTGCATACAGGTTCTTGGCTAGCACACCAATTTATTTCCACTTTCCTGCCATCATGAAATTTTCTAGAAAAAGAGATGATTTTAAATCAACGATATCTCCCTCATCCAAACTCTGATCTAGCCGATTTTTTTTTGAATTTGGGTATTTTTCCGCAAAGAATCTAAATCTACTATTTATTTCCAAAAATTTTGTATAGAAATTTTCAGATATGCTCTACAAACTCTTAGCCCAAAACTCAAAACTTTGAAATCTCCTCTCAGTATATTGTTCTCTCCTTGATCACCTATGCTCTGATACCATGTAGAAATTTCTCACCTGTAGAACAAACCGATATATGCAATGTCCTAAAGCATAATACTTGTTCTACTTCTAAAGAACATTAAATGGAAACATAATAACATCAAGTATGAACACATATAATTGATAAGAAGGAATCAATCACACATAACATAGAATATATCACTATGGAAAGCACCGGCCTAAAACCCCAACTCTATATTATCAATAAAGTGGAAATCCTCTTCACAATACAAAAATAATCAGCTCAATATCTATCCTACTCTCTCTGTACTCTGATGATCTTCAATCAGAAGATGAAAATCATGGACTACCTAGGCTTCAATACATAAGTCACAAGTCCTCCAATCTCCTATAATAGATCCTTCTCCATGCAAGGAATACTTACTATAAATATCCAAGAATCTGATAGTACATTGTCCCACATCTGATCTCAACTGGGTCTTTGACAGAACTGACACGTAACAGTTATCCATGAGTGAATCCTCAGTTATCTAAAATAATAGTTGTCACATGCATGCAAGCATTAAAAAACTATATTTTATTATTTTAACAACTTGTTAAAATAATCTAACTGGACTTGACTTGACTAGTTAGAACTAAGTCAACTGATTCTCTCGTTATAGAAATCGTCCTTAATTCCTCAACCAGTGGAGAAAATCAAGGACACATTCCCCAACCAGTGGAGAAAATATTGCATGTTCTCACAAAGACTTTAAGTTTGATTTTTCTTAACTAATTAGCTCAACTGAATTAATTAATTAATATTTCCAACTGTTGTTAAGACCAAAATTAATTTTACTTCCTATAGATAGACTAGGGACTGCTATAAATAGGAAGGGACCCGGAAATGCTATTTTTAGAACTTTCTATTTTTAGCAGTTTCACCTCTCACCTAATGTGGCCAATGACCTCACTCGCCAAACTGTTATTTTTAGACATGCTATTTTTAGCAAGTCTATTTTTAGCACATTCTAAATTTAACATTTCTTGTTGCACATTTTTCAACAGTTTCATCTTCTAGGGTTAGGTTTTGGGATGTCAAGGGTTTTTCATTGTTTCTCAACAATAAATAGGCTTTCGAGTCTCATTGTAACATAGTTTAGAGACATGTAGCCGCCACATCTCTTCTCAGAGATAAGCTACAATCGCCCTAGCTAGTTGATTTTAATTTTTGTTTATAAGCATATTTCAGTATTTTACATTAATGAAATGAAGTATTATTTCTGCTGCATCTTTGTGTTTATGGTCATCTTTGTAATTTGTTGCATTCATGTTTAAATCTGGATCAATATATTGAATGCAGCCTTGGAAGGATATAAGAGTGAGATGTCCCTAACCCAAGGTCTTCAACATAGCCTGATGGTATGAATCTATGTCATGCAAATAGATGAGTTGATGTAGAGCATGGTAGAAATTGCATGATTAGCAACTAATGAGGTAAATTAGTAACAGACGCGAGGGAATCCACCAATAAGGAAAATGGACCCCAAGGTACCTAGTATAGTCCACTAAGTGTGAATAAATAAGCTAACATTGAACACCAATGAACTCGACCAATCAGAGGCCAATGCTATAAACCCACTGTTGATCACGAGGAATCCTACCAGTGAGGTCTAAAAGCTACAAGGTACTACTAGTTCCTAGATCAAGCTCCTGGATAATGAGTTGAAGTCAACAAGAGAAGATTCTTCGAATGAGGGCCTTGATGTATCCCCCATCAATTGACATGGAACATACTAGGATGATGTGATGTATGGATAAAGTCATGAGATAATGAATTATAGCTGAAACTGGGATGGTCGACTCAAAAAGGTCAATAGGCTATTACAGATGTTTGACATAGGCTAAGACTTCCAATGTACACATAGCGGCAGGAAAAAAGAATGACTAATGAGCACCATGTTATATCATGCAATGACACAGGAGGCATTGAGGCATGCTCCATATGATTGGAAGAGTAACCATCTGGAGGAGAAGAAAGACTCATATGTATGGTACAACTCCTAGGAAAGCTAAAACCCAACAGTGAGATAATGAAGCAAAAAGGTTCCATGTTCAAGGGCGACACAAAGGATGCTTCCATTTGATTGTTAATGGAAATAAATGTTCCCTCCCTTCTCTTTTTCTAAGTTCCTTTTTTGTAACTAGTCTATCCCAGTCTATAAAAGGGTTAAAATTATACTGGGTAGAGGACACTTCAGGTACTTTACTGAGCATGAAGGAGACAAGTTCATTCGAAAATATTTTCTAAATTAAGGAGTCTAAAAAGAGCTTAAATAAAACTCCTCCTAGAGGAACGAGTGGCATAAGGGATAGCAACTGGTTCTAGTAATGATGTAACTACTCATGATAAATAGGATAATAGGTTGGCTAATAGGAGCACTCATCAGAATAGTTCCTCCAAGAAAGGGTAAAACACCAAGTGAAAGCGAATGGTAGGCCAAGAAGGTGATGACGACAGGAGAGAATAATCAAGGCTCAAACTACAAAAATAGGCTGATAAAAAGTGGCAATCACAAGGGATACAATTATGGAATCCTCCTGTGGTATAACAGAAAAAAGACGAAAAAGAGGACATGAGGCTCAAATTCTAAGTCATGGCAGGTTAGATGGAGGGATTTCGAAAAGTAATAATAAAAAAATGATTGCATGGACACCAATATGGAAACAAGGTGCTAAAATAGGGAATCCATGTATAGGTAAGCTCTATCACCAAGATATGACATGCATAAAGGATAATGGCCAAAATCACAACTTGACGGGGTTAGACCTAAGGTGTAAATGTGCCACTGACAGACAAAATGCAACAGTAATGGAAATAATGACCTACCCCTATATGCTAGGTTCAAGAGAAACATACCTAAATTCTAATGGACACTGCAATAAAAACGTCACCTTGTCCTATAAAATCCATCTAGAAAGACTAGACCCATGGTTAAATCACATAATGAAAGAGATAAACATGGATAAGGTAAAAAAAAGACCATATATTTTTGGTTTTTTTTTATAATTTTTTTTTTTTTTTTGGCATAAATAAGGCATGAAAAATATTCGCATCACACACCAAATCGAAAAAGGGAAAAAGGATCACACTCCTATGTACAATATTTAGAAGTGAAGCACAATCTAAGAGGTCATGTCAGTCAGGCACGGGCCAACGGTTTCAATACGTGAACTCATGGAAGGTGAGGGGACCATATGGCTCACCAATATGGGGTCATGCCAAAGGAAATCAAACTACATAATCTGGAAAGGTTGACCATGCCAAGGAAATTCTAACATAGTCATGCTCTCTAAATTAACCTGAGGACATAAGGGAGGATCAATACATAAATGGGGTACAAGACACTCATCGATTAGTGGAGAGGATTTGGACAATTTATTGGCAAGTTCACCATTAGAATCCCAATACTTGACTCGGTCCATGGGTGGCACTTCCAAGGAAGTCCGAGGAGATTCCCCTTGAGTTGATTCAAGATTTTGGATGCCAAGCTCTACTTTTTCCTATTCAAGAAGAATAGAGGCATGAAGAGGCATAATCTCCCTAGGATGATTAATAGGTGAATCCATTACCTCCGAGATGATTTGTCGAGAAGAAGACTCATCATCAAGGGAGTCATGTGGAATAGGTGGAGTGACGGTCTGTGTGGGCAAAGGAACTTGTTCATATTCCATATTATGATGGAGTTTCTAACCAACGTTAGGAGGTACTGACGGGACTTCTAAAGAGGAAATATCTTCCTCAATAGGTGGAAAAGTGTGCCCCCTAGCTTGATCAACTTCCATAGGATCAGGTGACATCAACCAATGATAAGGAAGTTTATGGGGTCCACAGGTACTAGAAGAGATCATATGCATATGAACTTTAAAAGATGACGAAGGGATGTTGGGTAATGGTAATTGAGGAAAAATACTAATAAGGGATGAGATTTTGAACAAGCCTACATGGACACTCTCATACTGACTAGGGTGATTTCCAACAAGTGCGATCAAAGTCCCCGTAGTGGAAATATGGGTCAATGGAACATAATATTCAAGTTTCTTGATAGTAATAATATTTCCTTCATGAGGAAATAAAAGAACATGAAATGTAAATAAGACAACCACAGTCATGGCATAGAACCAACTACATCCAAGAGAAGGTTATATTCTGAAGGAGAACCAATGACTTCAATATCGACATAGACAGTCCTACCACCTAACTTGATGGCAAACTTGGGAAGAACCCCGTTAGGTACAAATTTAAGTCAATCAAATTCTGGAAGAGTGGTGTTAGACATAGCGAGCACTAGAGAGATGAGAGCCTTCCAACATGATTCTGACATCACACAAGTGGAAGAGACTTCATCCACCAAAGTGTGATCAATATTCTTATGGAAGACACACACAATAACATGAAAGGTGATCTGGTGGGAAAGTCAAGGAGAATTCTTGTCAGCATTAAATGAAATAAGGCTCGATTAAGATAGATCTACTCCACCAATCACTAAAAACAAGGCCTTGTGCTGCTGAGGACAACTTTTTAAAAACTCTAGGGTAGACATGGCACAAGGAGCATGGGAAATATATTCAAAAATACTATAGTGTTGAGTAGCCCGGGTAGAAGGCTTGTGTCTGGTGTTATGGATGACACCCTTGGGGGGGGTGAAAAACTGGTTCCAAAGGCTTTATATCTAATGTGAGAGGTCCAGTGGAAATAGGTGGAGCGAGTGAGTCCTTAGAAGAAGCACTTGACTCAGGAACATCATATGACTTAGCTCGCGCGATCACATTCACATCTTCTTTGCACATAAAGATAGATGAACTATGGGTAGGATAGGAAAATGGCCCGTCGTTGCCCCCTTGCGGAGGTAGAGGAGGATGGGAAACCATATGTTGCTAAGGTTGTGCAGGAAATGATTGATTTAAAACAACAAGTTGTTGGTAGACTGTGGTGGTGCAAGGAGCCTATGAACTTCATCCATTCGAGGGAATTCGTGAGTAATATGTTAAATTTGACAAATTATACAAGGTAATTTAATATTTTTGTGACGCTCACTGGTGTCCTTTCCCTGATTCTAGGGATCTGGTTGAGATTCCAAAGTAATTTTATTCCTTTGTTTACTCCTCTTATTATTCTTTTTACCACCAAGTTGTGGGTTGTTCTTAGGTGTTGTGGACTTCACTGTCAGAACATCGGTGGACTGCTCACAAGAGATTTCTTTAGTAGAGCCATACTCACTTGTTAGGGCTTGATATGGAGCAATCAAGTGCCCAAGCTAGGAAGCAAGTTGGCTCATAGAATTGGAAACAAACCCAATCACACTATCAGTCTATGGTCTAGGAGCAAGTTTTAGCGGGTCAATGGAAGGCCTAGGAGCATTAGGGAGGACTTCATATATCATGCATGACTGTGAATAAATGAAATCTAGTTGCTAGGCATCTAATATAGCTTGGTTCTCAGTAACAACTTGAAACATGGACACATCCTTGAAAATTTGGGGTTAGAGAGACTGAATGAACCATTTACGTAGAATCTCATCAGGGAGTTTGGTTCTAACCATCCTCTTCTAACAATGCCACTCATGAATATGGTTATAAATTAGGGTGGCATCATCTTGTTTGAATTTTGACAAGAGGTCAAAATTGATATCATACCTTTTGCACAGATGAAAATGTGTTAGGAATGTTTGAGCTAAAGAGGAAAAGTCAATAGAGGATGTTTTATCCAATTCAATGTACCATTTTGTGGCATCCATGGTTAATGTACGTTGGAACAAGCAAAGTTTAATGGAATCCTTTTAGATTTGTTTGGCTGCTTTTAATGACTATTTAGACCTCATATTCCACTTTCAAATCCTTTTGAGCTTTGGGTAGTTTTGACACTTGTTTTCAGGTGATCTCTCTCTTTTATTGTTTGTTTTCATCACAATTGGTGGTGGTGTGATTAGTTGTGCAACTGTCATATAGGAAAGTTCATTTGTGTATGTTTTTATTGCCTTATATCACTCACATTTTATCGTTTCTAGGGTCTTCCTGCCTCTAGAGTATGGTTTTGAACTTTGTACAACATTGGCCTTGGTTGAGCCATTATGTTACAACCCTAGCATTGTTGACATTTCCTTCCTTATTTCACTTTTGGCTTTCAGTTTGATCACTTGAGTGTGATTTTTTGTTTGGCTTTATTTTCTTAGCTTTAATGATTTTGGAGTGCTTTACATTCTTCTTTGGGAACTTTTCTTTGGTCTCTTCTCGGTTACTTTGATTTGAATTTTTGGTTCATTTTTGGGTCATCAATCTAAAAGAAAATGGGATAATTTGGATTTAAGGATTTAGTGAGGAGTGCATCAATAAGCATTGGTGTGTTGCCAAAAGCTCTTACCCTCTTGCAATTAGCCTTCATCGAAGTGAAAAAGAGAATTTGCATATAACTGCATAAGGGTTACTGACAATATTCATTCACACCATCTAAGTTTTACGCCACATCCAAATCATGTAAGTAACAACCACTTAAAATTAATGTGATACTAAAAGAAACTAGATTTGTCTTTTACTTTTACTGGTAGTACACCAACACTAGCTTTGGCTAGGCTCTTACAGATAAGAGAGTGAGTTAAATGCTCCAAAAATACAAAAAAGACTTAGCATCTTATGGTAGGGAGATAAATCCATTTGCAGCAAAGCAGCCGGGGAAGCCCTTCTAATAAGAGGGTTAATCACGAAGTCACACTTTGGCTAGCAGGGTGACATGACCCATTTTGCTTAGTTTCGAGTGGTGCAATATAGCGTAATTTACACACATACACATGGTGTTATTAGCATTTGTTGTAGAACTTAGGGACCACTTGGGAGGAAACTCTCAAGGGTGTTTTAGTCTTATCTCTTTGAGTTAAGTGTCTTGTCCTTGTGTGTGGATTTGTCCTATGACTATCCCCCCAGGTTGTGTTATTGTAGGTGGTCAAAATAGTTGTTATCACATTCCTCTCGGGGGGTGTTTCACGGCTAGTCAGGTCACTTGGACTGAGTTCGCAACTAAAAGGGTCAGGAAGCAGGTCACTAGTATAATTGTTCCATCACCAGCTTCTTTTTACTTTGGTTTCCATGTGCTATCATTTAGGACATTTTTATTGTGTGTTGTTTAGTCCGAGTCAATTATGTTAGACTTAGGGTGTTTGCACTAATATACTTGTGTTAATATATCTTTTTTCACCCTAGATGAATTTATCTATTGTCACTCATGTCATCTTCACAGTTTGCCTCCTAAAAGAGGTGGACTTATCACTGTTGCATGGAAAGTGCCTCTTGGTGCTCAATATGTAGACCAACACATAGTATTGGAGTCTATTCCTGGTCTTTATAGTAGTGATTTGATCTCTGTTGAGACTTTGGCAAATGATTCTGCTACTCCTACAATTCCATCCTTGATGAATCCACTAGGACCTAAGTTGTTGCGGATGAACCCTAATGTTTCTACACCTGCTTATACTTTCATACCTTTTTCATTTTTCTACCATATGGTGGATTTTGATACCTAATTACCTTATCCATCAATAGTTTTAGATGCCATGTCATCATTTTCGCATATTAGTGGGGCCATACCGACTCCTCCATCTACACCTCTCACTTCTTGGGGCATTCCACCAATCTCATCTATAGCTTCTACAAATCTCTCAAATGTTTCCATGCCCACATCACCTTCTATGCTGACCATGGTAATTCATCATAGTCAGCTAGTAGGATCTGGAATATTTTCCACAAACTTTTCTCAACCAACAACTCTTGTTCCTTATTTAGGCATGGTTACTTACGGAAATATGTGGGGGGATCATTAGTTGTTCCTAGTTAGCCTAGGGGAAACATTTCTTCTACCATGTAGCAAGCCTAGTATAGTTCATTGTTTGGAGAGGTGCCACCTACGAGTACTTTTCCAGGAGGGGCTAGTTTACTTGGAGGCAACCCTGTTGCTAGTGCCATCACCCATATAGGTTATTCTCTTTATGTTGGTCCTACCGCTCAGGTTGGTCCATCATATCCTCTTAGTCACAACCCTGTGAGCAATCATGTTCTTGGTGTCCCTTTTCTCTTTGGGGGCACATACCCTAGGGAGAAGAATCCTTGCACCACTCATTCTGGCACACAATATTCTTATGCCTGGGTGAACCCTTTCCTTCACCAACAAGTGAGTCATTCTACTCCTTATATGGGGGGACTGCAAGGTTTGTCACAGGCTTCTTCTACCTATGATTCATTTAGAAAACTCCACAATCCATTCTTATCCTCTCTTGATTTACAATATTTGGCAAATTTGACAAAGGAACCCATCCAACATGATCGTTGGTGGCCATCCATGCCCGCGAAGTTGTGATATGATATTCCCAAGTTTGAGGGGAAGCTTGGGGAAAATCCATCCACCCACATTACCACATATCACATATGGTGTTCCTATATTATTTGGTGGATGATTCTCTTGAATTTCTCTTGTTCCAACATACGTTAACTGGGTATTCCTACCTCGGGGATGCTATTAGCACATATGGGACTTCAACTCTAGAGTCTTCTGATCGACATTCTTGGCTTTATATCCTCACTCTTGTTTTCACCTCTGAGATTCATCATAATGTATTTCTATCATTAGATTTTCTTCTGACCTCATACGTTAGGGGGAATTTGTTATCATCCTATTTTACTCCCTAGGGCTAGTGATCATTGGTCCTCATGACTGTTTGACTTTTTCCAGGCTTTAAACCTTATTTTTTTCCAATCATACTTCCCACTCGCACAAATGGAGCCTACGAGAGGGACTGGAGCCTCCCAGATTCTCCCAACCCTTCCTTGTGCGAGTGAATATAGCCTTTTTCACTCATTCCAATGCATGTGACTCGGGATCTCTTGTAGAGTGTGTTGATCCCTAGGAGATCAGTTCGACTTACCACTTATTCAAGCTAACCAAGACTTATCATTTAGAAGTTTCCATGACTTCTCATATTCATGAGCATCTACATTCATCCTCTTGGGATCTCTCCTTTGGCTATTTATAATGGACCGTCTGGGAGGGTCAGGCTAGTTTTGGCTAGAAAGTTTTTGGAGATCCAAATTCTTGGTGAGCTAGAGATATTGAGCATATGCTGCTATCTTGCTACTAGAAAGAGAGCTTGTGAGGTTCTTGTTACTCAAGTATTTCTCTTCATGCTGAATTCCTTGTTATAGTGGGGAAACTCTTCTGGATTGCAGAGAAGAAGCTTTGAGGTGAGAGTATATGGTTCTAATCTAATTTTTTCATGATTAATAGAAATATATGTTCCTTCCCTATATTTATTTGTATTCAACATGATTTATAGTTGTTTCTATGATATTTTGATATAACGATCTTCTGAGGAAGGTCACTTGTTGTCTCCATTTGTTTGTGGTTGTGTGTAGGGATCAAGATCAGGTGCAAACAAGGTAGATCACATGAGTGGAGTGCACAAATCTGCGTCAGACCCAACATCCTTCCCCAATCTATTAGGAGGCTAGGTGCACATATATTCCCTTGAAGTATATAGAACTGAATGCCTGATGCATGTTTTGTCATTTAGGTTGGGACACTATTATATCTTTATTGGTATTTTCTTTTGCTACTTGGTGATTTGATTTGGACATGAGATCACTGTGCAATAACTCATTGCATGTGAATTTAGATGCAATAGCCCTGCGATGGTGTCTTAGTTTGAGTCTGAGATTTTTGGCATGCTGTATCGCTCAAACTTAAAGCGCCCTAGATATTCCTTCTCATGGTCTATTCGTGGTTCATTCTTTAGGTTTGGAGGAAGCTTGGTCCTTTGATGGCATAGATTTGGAAGTATATTCCAAAAGGTCTTCCCTCTCTGCAATTTCTCAGTTGGTGGTTTTTATAGAGGAATATTTTCTAGTAGTTTGATTAACATTTGCAAGATACACGCTCCTAGTGGATGGGGGGTTAAGCCATGCCCCTCCAGTTTCTATCTTGGCAGCATCTATAAGAGGTATTGAAACCATCCTATTTTCCTTTAATATCTTTAATCCAGGGATCAAAGATGTGGTGGATCCAGTGGTACAACTAGGAATTAGGGCTTCTATAGAGCCGTCCCACCCACAGGAACATAGAATAGGAACTGGGCCTAAAAAGAAGAAGTCTTCATACACCATATAGAAAAATAGAGGGCACATAATGGTGTTGGGCGGTGATATTCAAATGTGTGAGGTCAAATCAAATTATGAGCTAGTCATGGTGGGTCAAGCCATTGGCCGATATTTCAACATTTCTTCTATCAAGGCCTGGGCAATGCAAACATGGGGATATCAATTTGACCTAATGCTATTATTATTGTTTTTAGCAAGGGGGTATTTATGTTTCAATTTATTTTCCAAGGACCATGGGACCTGGGTCCTATCAAAAAACTAGGAAATGGACTCAACCATGGTTCTATTTAAGAGGTGGTAGCCACTCTTCGATGCAAAGAAAGAAATCTTAGAGAAATCACCCATCTAGGTTCATTTTCCAGTGTTTCCAATGCAATTCTAGTCTTGGGAGGATTTATAAAAATTGATAATTATTTGGAGGAGTTTCATGATGCAGACATGTCATTCCTTTCGATAGGGGTTATGAAAATTACCTACGCATCGGTTAATATTGACACAAGGGAAGGATTGGTGGAAGAATTGGAAATTGTGAGGCCAAATTACTCTCACATTCATATTTTTAATTACGAGGGGATCCATTTTCAATGTAGGAGGTGGTAGAAGACTATGTAGATTATGAAGGATTTCTCCCTTCCTTTCCATGGGCATAGAGGGATTAGGGATGACCCTCTCTCCAAAAAAAGGTCTCTCGCAAGAGGATTCTAATGCAACAGAGGAAGTCAATCCTTCTAGTTAGAAGGAGGAGATAGTTGGCCCCCTTACAAGTTCCATGGTTCATGATGAAGCATCAGGTCATCGTGGGGAGGAAAATAGTTCCGAGCTGCGACCTCTAGTGCCTATTTGGGCAACACCTTCTTTGCTGGAAACATTGCTGGCGGGTAATTTTACCATTTTAACTCCTTTATATCTTTATTTGATTCATTTGTTAATATGGGAGGAAGGGACTGCTCAACTAGTTGTGATATCGACGTTTATTCTTCTTAAGACATTCCCCTTTCCACCTTTTACTCATGTATTTTCCCCTTAGCCTCATTGATTACCTCATTTATTGTTGTTTCAATTAGAGAGAGCCATAATTTTATTTCCTTGGACTTATCTTCTAGACATTTTGTTCATCCTATTCCATCTCAAAGCTCAATGAACCCTCCCTCTCTTAGAGTATCTTGTCTATTTCAGAGGGGAAAGGGAAGGGTAGAAAATATCACTTGGAAAAATCCCAAGTCCAAGATCATCTAGATGTGGTTACTAGGAAAACCAAAGCCATTATTGGGGTGATTAGTGCAACAAAGAACCTGGGTGGGGTGTCCCTATGATTATCCAATCCTTAAATTGTAGGGAATTGACCAACCCATCTAAAAAACTTTCCTTGTGAAGGATTGTGGATTTTTTCTCCCTTAACATTCTTTTACTTCAATAAGCCTTGGTGGAAGAGGCCTTAGTTATAAAGTGCTAGGGGAAATATTAAGAGGATGGAGTGTTTTCTATTCAAACACCTGTGGGCGATCAAGTGGTATAACCATTGGATGGAAGCCCCCAAAAATTAAAGTTTTAAACCAATGGGGGATGGATTCTAGGTTGTGTATGGACTTTAGTGATTCAAAACTAGATGTGGAATTTAGGGTGGTCAACATTTATGGGTCATTTTAGAGTGACCTCCTTTTTGGGAACCCCTTCTATAGAAACATTTGTTCACCTCCGGGAACATGATTTTTGGAGGGGATCTCATCTTCTCCCTAGGGTGGCTGAAGTTATAGCCCCCCCACATAATATTTGATCCCCATGTAGATATTTTCAAGCATATTTTTATTGATAAAAGTATTATAAATGTGGAAATTACAAAATTCTATCCAACTTGGAGAAATCATAAAATGAGGGATGGCAGAGTGGCCAAAAGAATTTAACATTTTATTTTGTATGAATATTTGTTGGAAAGGATGCCTTTAATGTGGAAATGGGTTGGAACTAGGGGTGAATCTAATCATTACCCTATATTCTTGGAAATTCGAGGGATGGGGAAAAAACTAGTGAGGCCCTTCAAATTTAACACAGTTTGGCTTAAAGAAGAAGAATACATAGACTTGGTGAAATCTAATTGGGTTCCTTTTGATCTAGAGTTTGGTCTCTCTAGAGGAGTTCAATTTTCTAAGAACATTTCCCAAGTTAGAAAGGCCACAATTAATTGCGCTTCTCTCAAGAGAATATGGGATGATCAAGAAATTAAGGATATTGAGAAGGAAATAGAGGACTTGGGAAAAAGTGAGGTCAAGGGTTACCTTAGTTATGATTTGAAGGATATGATGCTTCTTCATGAAGCTAAAAAGGAAAATTATTGGAGGAAAAAGAATTTGCATAGAGGCTCAAGAACGTATCCATCTAGTTGGATGTGGGGACAAAACCCAAAATTCTTCCATTCCTATGTGAAGGGGAGGAAAATGGCCAACACCATTTGGAAATTAGATAATCGGGAAGTTTGATTTTCCTCCACCTTTGAGGAGATATAAAATATAGGCAAGAAATAATTTTGAAACCTCTTCAAGGCTAGCAAGAGAATATTCATTGTTGAGGTGATCAGGTTGGCCCATTTCTTCCCTAGATTTGTTGAGGAAGAGGAAAATTAGAGTTTGATCGAGGAGGCTTCTAATGATGAATTACAAGTGGTTCTCTTCAATTTCCAAAAGGACAAGAGCTCGAGTCTATATGGATATTCAGTAGAGTTTTTGTTGGGCCTTTATTATTTCTTGGGGAATGATTTGTTGGAGGTAGTGGAGGAATCCATGTAGACAAAGATGGTGCTTTCCTCCTTCAATACTACTTTTATCACACTGATTCTAAAGGAGGATAACCCAAACTCCTTTAATGAATTTAGAATTATCACTCTCTACAATTACCCCAACTCCTTTAATCACTTCAGGCTTATCTCTCTCTACAATTCCATTTATATGATCATTGCAAAAATCATTACTGGATGAATAAAATGTATTTTCTCGAGAGCCATTTCCAAGGAACAATTTGGTTTTTTGGAAGGTCTTTAGATTCACAAGGCAATTGAGGTAGCACAACAAGGCCTTCATAGTATTAAATGAAGAACTTAAAATATCATTCTAAATATAAGCCTTTCAAAAACTTATGATCATGTCAACTAGATCTATCTCTACCTCCTTTTAACACACATAGGTTTTGAGGCGCCTTTCATCAACTAGATCATGAGATGTCTCTCTTCTACTTCTTTTGTTGTTTCAATCAATGGCTCTACTTCCCCTTTCTATCATACTGAAAGAGGGTTACACCAAGGATGCCCTCGTTCTCCCTTGTTTTTTATCCTTATGGTCGAAGGTCTCAGTTAGATACTAGTAGATGCTTGGAAGAGATTGTTGTTTTAAGGCATTGTGGTCACTAGGAATCTAGTAGTTACTCATTTACTATTTGTCGACTACATCCTATTTTTTGTGATGGATCGAGAATAGTAATGAATTTTCAAAAATAAGATTTTTTCTTATTTACAAGAACCATAGGTATGGAAATCAATATTGTAGAATCATATTTGATGAGTAATATGCTGGATGAGATGGAGCTCTAGTTCTTTCAAAACTTGTTTTCCTTTAATTCCACTCCTTTTGATATTGGTTTAAAGTATGTGGGTTTCCATTTGAAGACTAATTTATGATTACATGAACTAAGAGTCGTTTTTGTTATTAGCAAAACTTGAAAATTGATTGAAATCATGGAGTGTGAGATGGTTATCTTGAGCAGGGATACCGCTGCTAATTAAATCAATATTGGATGCAATATTTGTCCTCTAGATGGTTCTCACATGGGTCCCAAAGGGAATTCCTGAGAAGATGAAAGAGGTGTGTGTAAGATTCCTTTCAATAGAGTCTAAGAATACTTTTTTTATTCCCTCGGTAAAGTGGGATAAAATCACAATTCCTAAAGCATGGGGTGGATGGGGCCTCAAACATTTACATTTGTTTACAAAATCCTTAGCGAGGAAGGACGGGTAGTTTTTACTAACTACTCATAGCTTGTGGACTGATGTATTTCACTCTAAATATATCCATCCTTATTCCAATGAAGAGTGGTTGAGACTCCCATCGAAGGGTCGGATCAAAATGTTAGCTATCTAGAAAGAATTGATTGCTTCCTTCCTCTTCATAAAAGAAGGATTTGCATGGCATGTTGGGAACCAGGAGGAAGTTGAGGGTGCGTATTGATCCATTGTCAAATTATGGTAGTGCAAAATTCAGGCTATCATAAATTCTTACTCTCAATATGGCTACTAATTATGGAACCACTACCATCTGGGCACATCGCTAGAAAATAGTTGGTCAACTAGGTATTAAAGTAGATCTTGAAAATGAGTGGAGGGAATATAAAAAAACATGAACATGGCCCATGTTTGGTTAACATATAGAGCATATGAATTAGTTTGGGCCCATTCCCCCTTCACTGTCTACACTCCAAAGACAAGCTATCTTCAACTTATTGTTGACAAAATGGAAGGTGACCTAGCATGGTGGTGGAAACCATTGTGGAAGATAAAAGTCCTAGCCAAATCCAGGATCTTTATGTGATGTATGCTAAAAAATAAGGTTATATGGCTCTGAAATGAGTTAAAATGTGCCTTAAGGGCCTTTTTATTATTGAACAATAAGAGAAAACCCTAAACAACCAAAACCCTAACCCGAGGAGATGTAACACCAAGAGTTTATGGACCCCATTGGGGTTAGTTGGGAAGTCCACTTCCTAGGGTTGTAACTTGGTCACATTATCTTCGTTTGATACACATGATACCTCGTTGGAAAGATATCTCCGAGGAATACAACTGAAAACATATTTTCAATGAAATTTCCTAGACGACTATTGCCAAAAAAACGTCATTTAGGGCCTCAAAATGGCTCCGGAAGTTTAGGACCCAAAAAAATGCCAAAAAAAGTAAACTATGCTATAGTTAAGGAAACTAAAAAACTGAAAGAAACAATGGAGTGGGTCCAAGTGGAATATTCGGTTGGCCACCAATATCCATGTGGATCAACATAACTCCCAGGTGCCATCCCAACCACTCAGGTAACTAGCCCCTGAGACCAACTAAAGTTTTATTGCATCAAACCCCTAGATTCTCCCTTGATATGGACAAGGGTTCATTTGGGAGGGTCCATAAGCTACCACAACAAGGGCAAGGGAGCTTCCGGGGACTTTCCCCCTTGTTCCGTGCTACAACTCTAGAATTTGTGCCACTTTTTCAGGCTGAGAGCCTAGGTCACTTCCCAGAACTCAATGACACCTTCATAAATGAATCTACACTGAAGAACAATGATACATTTGCAAAAACATTAACAAGGAGTAGACTAGACCCCTACTAGCCATGACAAAAATTTCATCAAACATGTCACAAACATGAAAGCTATAGGTCTTTACAACATAAATGAACATAGGGGTCTCATACTTATCTGAGATTTGCTATGAGACATTGTTTCCTTATCACATTAGCTACAATTTCATCTATTAGGCCATAGATACATTGTTCATTAATTTACAATTAAAAACATGATGAGAGACATACATAGCCATTATCATAATACATGTTCATAACTAGCATAATGACAACAAAAATACCAAGGAAACAATGACCATATAATCCACATATGAACCAATATAATTCTCATGAGTTAATAAGGAGAAATAACCTCATATTAATGAATGCAATGACCAACTAGGTTTGGGACTTCCATGAACCACACAACCATAGATTGGCTGAACCAAATATTTCTTTCATCCAATCACCCCTGTGTCATATTCCAATCATGAATGTGGGACTTAAAACCAAACTCAACCAGGGCTTCCTGAGGCTACACCACCTCACCCTCATCAATAGAACTAAGCTTTACCACAATCCATCCTAGAACATCAAGCCATAAAAAAAGGATGGTTTCCACCATATTTCACCACCTACACTGTGAGGAATTTTCCTATCTCCTAATCTATAGGATTTACTGCAATCCACAACAGATCACTAGGCCCTAACTCGAATTCCACCCTCTAGGTTTTACCGTATATCCTGCCATTCACAGACAAGGATTCCTAGGCCTAATCAAGGGAAACCATCTCTAGGATTTATTGTCTATCCTGCCATTAACCGATCAAGGATTCCTAGGCCCACCGAGGCACACAATGCCTGGATTTAATGCAACCCACAGTCTGGTTTAGGGGTCACTAAGCCAATGGCTTTATCGCAATCCAAAATTCAGTTCAGGGATCACTTGGCCATGTGTTCTTTCTTTCGAAGATCCACCTCACTCAACTTCAAATCCATTCGACAATCCAACTAAACCAAGACATGAGAACCTGATCACACCATGGCTATCTAGGAATGGAAAGGTTAGGCTGAAAACACTATCACACCTAGAAAAACCCATGCCATGATAGTAAATAACCACATGCAATACCATGCATGCCAAATCTAGCAAGGAAATCACACATGCAAATCGATACCTGTAAAGAATCCTATTGTAGCTTCTTAATCCTGCTATTCCTTCCTTTTGCCTTCTCTTCTTTTCTTGACCAATTGCCAAAGTGCTCCAAGAAAACTATAACTGACCAAGAGTGAGAGAGAGAGAATAATGAGAGAGCTCCAAAAGTAAACTGATAAAAGGTTACACTGACCAAGAAAGAGTAAAAGCTTGCCAACTGATTCTCAAAAGCCTTTTTATTAATGAGGCCTCTATTTTCTTCAATTTCCATTATTTTCCTTCATTTTCCTCCTCACATGCAACCTGTGAATTTTCACCTTCATTTTCTCCTAATTTGCATTATTTTCATAAATAAATGTGACAAAAATTCCATTTTTCCTTTCCAAAGCCTTTACCATTGTCTTTTCCAAATTCCTTGTCTTTTCCAATTTCCTTAGCCATAATAAACCAATGAACACCCACACTAGGATGTCTTGCCAAACATTCAACTTGGAATAAGTGTCCCATAAACCATGTTTATTATTTTTCCTTTATTAACTTTTATTACATGGAATTTTCATGAGGGTTGTTACAACAAATGTCACCTGAAGAAAAAGTCAAGGGATCAAATATCTGGAAGTATGGATAAGGTAAAGATTGAAAAAGGTACACATAAACTTTGTTAATAATCCTGCAAATAATGATAATATAATGACCTAATTATTTCTTGTAAGATAGAATTGCATCATAAAAAAGGGTTGTGTAGATATATAGATCATTAATATGATAACATTTGAAGTCTTTCCTTGCATATAAATACTAGGACTTTCAAATCAAGAAATTAAGTAAATTCCATCTCACATATAGAGAGATTGCTAATGAAATTTTTAGGTTTGGAGCTAACAAAGTTGTGTACTTGTAGAAATTACAAATTTTAAAGAATAACAGGTCTTGAAGATTTTGGAACAGGTAGCATCTAGGATTTGTAAATCGTAGCAAAGGTTTAAGTTAGAAAACCCTATGAGCGAAAATCCTTATTAATTGTTTCCTCATTAAGAAAAAATTCTATAACTTAAAGATGACAAAAATGACATCATGCTAATGTGAGAAAAAGGTTTGTGAATAGGTCCAAGTGATGAGCACTAGTATTGTAGTAAGAATGCTACAACTCCTGGGGCTACCAACTTTACTTTATCAACCTGGGGTTCATACAAACTTGGAGGTGATAGGGTTGTATACACAAGTAAAAGTGATGGTTCTTCCTTTTGTCATTGTTCAGTTGGCAAGAGACCACTAGTGTTTTTCAAACAAGACTTCTATGGATTCAAAAGAATCTTGATTACCAATGAGGGAAAGAGAAATCTACTCTAAGAGAAAGTTGGTCTATTGCAATAAGGAAAAAGACTAAAATCCAATGTTAAAAACACACCATTTCCTAACTAACCACTGAGAAAATATGATTTACAAGAATTCCAAGCTAACATGTATGAAATTCTACTATCTTAAGCATGGAATTTCAAAACATCAGGCATTACCACTATGCATGTAAATGACTGAAACAAATCTGTTTTTTTCTTTTTGTTCTTTTTATGGAAAAACAAGTGTGGATGCTAATTCATTTTGGTGATGTAGCAGGTGGCTTAGGGATGCTGGTTGATGGTTTGAAGGTTTGGGAGACCCTTAGGTGACCTTGTGTGGCTTCCTAGAGGTTTTCCCTCAATTCAGCCTCAAAACAAGCCACTACAAGAAAACCTATATGATGTCCTAAAAACCTACACGATTCCATGTATTTCTATAGGATATAGTCGAGAGAAAAACGATGGGTACTGAAGGTGATGGAAGGCTTAGGGAAGGCGTTTGGTGGGTGGAATGGAGTGAGAAAATTCCTAGGATCACTCAGAATGCAAAACCAAAGTTGGGAGATGGTTGGATTTGCTCAACATGCTTGGAGAAGTTTTCTTGAAAAATGACGAAATTGGTGAGGGTCTTAGTGAAAGAAAGGAATGATCATGGATGGATGAAGTTGGAAGGAGGTTGTTGACTATGAGATCTCTCTTTTCCTTTGAAACACCTGCACTACATCAAATATTGATATTTGCCCAAAAATCATGTACACAAGAAGAATTTCAATAAGCTAGAAAAGCAGAGTTTAATGAGCTAGCTATCTACTTCATGCATGAGGAAAATTTGTAGAATAAGATGAAATCATTGATGATATCTACTTTAATACTGAAGATGGAAGAAATGATAATTAAATTCTACACATGCAAACTAATCAAATGATCGTTCAAGTACAGTAAACTCTAAATTCTATGAGAAAGTAGAATTCTGCTTTTTGGGGCTACATAAGGGTCCTTTCCTCAAATCATGATCCCTGAAGGAGAGGTTGGGCCAAGACCTACTAAAATATTTTTGACGCTCCTTTTATCCCTTCTAACCTACTACTAAGGTAAAGCACAAATGGAAGAAAACTAATCAAATCTACACTACTTTCAATGAAATACTTCTAAGTACAATTTAACCATGAATCTATGAAATTAATCTAAGCATATAGATACAAGAAGAGGAGCCTCTGTTGCTAGGGTTGGTCCCTAACCCAAGAGCTTCAGCCCTCTAAGTTAACTCAGTGCTGGATCAAGAATAAGTTCATTCTCATTATAAAAACATAAAGTTACATAGCAATGTCTTCCACAAGTCTGGAGCTCAAAAATAACTAGGGCTTTTAGAGAAAAAATTTGAATCCTAGTGAGGCTATAGGCCTATTTATTTATACAACTGAAGTCTCCAACGTCTTCCTTAAATATAGGGAGGCTCAGTTCCCAAACTCAAGATGAACTAACTCTTTGACTATCACTTGCTTGGTTTCCTTTTGATCTTCATGAGTTGGTTGCTTGTACTCCAAGCTAGCGTGATTGATAGAGGAATATTCGAATAAGGGAGGAGTAAATGAGGAGGATTTACCTCCTAAAATCTCTCTTCCTTATCCCATTCAAGTTTTAGGCTTTAATCTTGCCAAAATTCCCTAATTTTCTCTCACAAACCTGCATTCAATGCACATTAGTCCACTAGGGATAATATCTCACTTTGACTCATCTCATTAAACAAAATATATTAAAAACATGTAATAAATTGTGAGAAGAGTTGATTTGACTAAGCTAGGAGGTGAATTAAGGTCCATATAGTTACCCAATGATGAGGCTCATCACCAAATTTAAGAGGGAGTTGATCTTTTCCTCAAAAGATAAGTACCCTACATCTCCTTTATTTGACTATTACTATTGCTATTTTGTCTATGTACTTGCTTTTTTTTTCTTTCATAGTTTTTAATAAAGCTTGTAGGTAAAGGAAAGAAATATCTAAACCTGACTAACAGATGGAAGAATTGGAAGAACATGGCCAAACATGAAGATTAAGAAGGACGAAATAGTTTGAAGTATTCATCAAAGAAGTTGATTAGATGACAACATAAAATGGAAGAAGTTCATGTACCTCAACTAGAAAGAGGGATTTGTAAGATCTTGGATGTATTGATCCAAGTAGATATTGGTGGCCAACCACCTATTCTGCATGGAAATCCAATATTTTTTCTTTTAGTTTCCTTAATTGTGGCATAATTTACTATTTTTGGCTATTGTTTGGGTCCTAAACTTCCGAAGCTATTTTGAGGCTCTAAACGATGTTTTTCTGGAAAACGGGCAAACCTGTTGATACGAATTGGATCCTAAAAACACTCTGTAAGTTTTCATAACTCTGTCAAATTCATGCCAAAGTTTCAAAGACTTGCAAAGGTTGAGCTTATCAGGAATACCCTCGGAACAGTTGTAATCATGAGCAGTGTAGAGAAACGAGGATCCTCAGTCAAGCGCGCAGACTGTTGGCCCATGGTAACATGCGCTACCACAAAACAATGAAACGGGAGGTCTTTTGGAGAAATAGGGGAATTTGTCGCTAATCACATATAGTCGAGAAAACTCCTCAGAGAAGGAAAAGCCCCTAGCGACCAGAACTAGAAAGTCAAAAACCATACGGAATTCGCTAATTCCATTAGACGCGGGTCCCACACGAAAACCGATAGGATATTGGAAGGGCTTCAAGCGATAAGTGGTTTCAACTGAGTCCCACCTAATGCCACACATTGGGTGCCACGCATCTAGTGGAAGAGAGAGAAGACCGCTCACATCAGACATGTAAACTTCATGTAACTTACCCACCCGATATGGACGAAGACCATAGGATCTGGAGGCTCCAGATCGACAGTGGACAAGCAATCTGATGGATGACCATGTTCAATTGGGTAAACAGGCCAAGTTGTATAAAGTTTGAAGTCTAGCATGAATAATGAGTTGGCAGGGGAATCATGTTTGCGAGCAATCTGGGAGTTAAACGGAAATAATGACTGTTCAAACATTTCCAAGAGAACCGACACTCATTTCGTTATGAAACAAGTGGCCACCTCCCTATGAAGCGTTATACAGTGATGATTACGCAAAACAGGGGAATTCAAATGGATAGAGGCCAAAGGACCAAAATGCCACGAAGCAGAAACGAATCGTTAGAAATTAGATTGGCTTTAAAGCCACAAACTGACAAAAGCAGCTGGCAAGCAGCTAGAGAGCAGTGAGAAAAATGAGTAAGAACTTTGAGAGCAGAGAACAGAGAAAGTAAGTTGAGCTAATCTGCAGAGAAAAGGCAACATTGAGACAGAGCCAGAGAGAGTCAGAGAGTCTACAAACTCCAGAGAAGGCTTGAGAGGTTCAAGCGAACTCCTCGACATAGCCTCTCATGTATGAGTCTCAGTTTAGGCTCATACTATTGTGATTAGCAGTGGTCAAGTTTCAGTAAGGAGAGTCTGTGTACTCTAGTCCTGTTGATTTATATCTGTTAAGTGAGACTCAACTGAGCTCACTGTTGTAAAAACTCTACTTAGAAAACATAATAGAGTGGCCACCACTGAAGGCTGGACCAAGAGACGTAGCCTAGGAGCATTGGGTGAACTCTTTATTAAAATTGTTGTATTTACATGTTTTCTTGTTGTGTTTTCTCTAACTGCTTTAATGTCTATGTATTTCGCAATCTTATCGATCCATTGCATAAAGTAACATAGGCATATCCATGCACATGAGTTTGTAATACCTTTAATTCTTTGTCCTGGATAAATTCCAGATCAAGTGGTATCAGAGCTCTAGGTTACTAAGGTTAGACAAGCTTGTGCTGGATTTTGTTGTTGAATGCTAACTAGATCAAAGCTTAAATTAAGAGGAAGAAGAATTGGTTGAAGCTAACCCTAAAATTGGAAGAGTCTATCCTAAGAGGAAAATGTCAAAAGAAAGTCCCTTGGAATCAAACTCCTAGTTCATGGATGGTTTCATGACCATGAAATCCATGGTAGAGGAAATGTATAGAGAATTTAAGAATGGTAGAGAAGGAGATCCATCAAACTCCAAACAAGATAAAGGAGCAGAATAATCTCTCCTCCATGACAACTCTAAAGGCAAAGGGAAAGAAGAAAAACTTCCCACACCTCTTAGTAGCCCTGAAAACAAAAAGAAAACATCTTTGATTAAATTAGATGTTAAATTTTATTTGCCAATATATGATGGAGAGCTTAATGTAGAAAAGCTAGATAATTGGATTAGACATATTAATGTTTATTGCAGAGAGCAGAGCATCAATTCAGACAAGAGTAAGTTTCAGCTGGCTAGCCTATGCCTTGGAGGCACTGCTTTGGTATGGTGGGAAGGTGGGATACAAGCTGACATGAAGAAGCATGGTAAAATTCTTTCTGTCTGGAGTGAATTTGTTTCTGCAATTAAAAATAATTATATCCACTAGCCTATATGCAGCAAGCCATGATGAGCTAGCAAACTCTTCACCAATTAAAAGGGAAAAGTGTACAAGGCTACACTCAAGAATTTAGGAAAAGAGCTTTGATTCTAGGAATTTTCTTAGACTCACCTAAAACTCTGCTAAAGTATATAGGTGGTCTACGCAGCTACTTAAGGCACACTATTCTCATGTTTAATCCCACTAGCATAGACGAGGTATCTGTTCAGGCTACACATCTAGAGGCTAAAGGTAAGAATGTGAACCAAGAAGTTGGGGGATCATCAAAACCCACTGCAAGAAAAAGAAAGGAAAAGAGAAAACATAAATGGAAAGAGAGGAAGGCAAATACTGTACAAAAGACCAAGTCTTCATGCACTCACTGTAAGAAGGATGGGCATGATGATGAACACTGCTGGATCCTCCATCCGAAGCTAAGACCCAAGAAGTTCGAGGGAGAAAAGAAGAAGAGTATTGTAGCTATTCAAAATTATTTGGGGTCAGAATCAGGAGATGAAACAACAATTGTAGCCACATGTATAAAAGGTAAAAATTCTGAAGCATCTACTAGTAATTCTGCACAATCTACTGATAATGAAGAAAATGAGAGGAAAATGCATTAGCTTTTTCATATTCAAGTTATTTCCAAGCATCAAATGATTGATACTTTGTTTGATTGTGGCTCACAAGTAAATTTAATTTCTGAAGCAATTGTAAAGAAGTTGGGATTACTAACCACACCTCACAAAAAGCCATATCCAATAGGTTGGTTATGTGATAAAGCACAACTACAAGTGACTAGACAATGTAAACTTAGGTTTTCTTTTGGGTCAGAATTTGTAGATGAGGTTGAGTTAGATATAGTTCCTTTGGATATATGTGGAATTGTTTTAGGAAGTCCTTACTTGTATGATAGGAAATCTATTTTCTATAGATCTAAGAACAAGTATCAAATCGTTAAAGATGGAATTGAATATATTGTAAGAGCTCATAAACTCAAGAATAATTATACTCTCATATACTCAAGACATACAAAAAGAATTGTAAATTCATGCAAACAATTTCTACTGATGTTTGTAAAGGGAAAAAAACTTGATAAACCCAATGTATTTGAGGGTTGTGATGCTAAACAGCAAGTTGACTTAGAAAAAGTTGTGTCAGAATATGATATACTATTTCAAGAACCTAAAGGTCTACCACCCAAAAAGGAAATAGTACATGATATTAATTTGCAGTAAGATGCTCCATTGCCTAACATTGGAACGTATAGGTTGTTTGATTTAGAGAATGCAGAAATCAAGAAGCAGGTACAGGAGCTGCTCGAGAAGGGGTTCATTAGACCTATCACATCACCTTGTGGGTCTTCAATTGTCTTGGTGAGAAAGAAAGACGGCTCATGGAGAATGTGCATTGATTACCGAGCACTAAATAAGATAACGATAAAAAATCTTTATCCCCTTCCTCACGTAGATGATCTATTAGATCAGGTAAACGAAGTTGTTTATTTTTCCAAGTTGGACTTGCATAGTGGCTATTGTCAGGTTAGAGTTGCAGAGCAAGATGCATGGAAGACTGCTTTCAAAACAAAGAAGGGATTTTATGAGTGGTTGGTTACACCTTTGGGCTTAACTAATGCTCCTGCCACTTTCATGAGAGTAATGAATGATGTACTCAGACCTTTTCTTGATGATTTTTTCATTGTATATTTGGATGACATTCTTATATTGAGTAAAACATGGGAAGAACATTTGAAGCATGTTAAGCAGACCCTAGATGTTTTGAAAAGAGAAAATCTTTATTTTAAGCTCTCAAAATGTGAATTTGGCAAAACATCTTTGAATTATTTGGGTCATATTGTAGGGGGTGGTGAATTGAAGATAGATCCCTCTAAGGTTGCAATCATTGTAAACTGGCCTAAACCCAAATCTGCTACAAAAGTTAGAAGCTTCTTAGGAGAAGCAAAGTATTGGAGAAAGTTTGTTTCTAACTTTTCCTTAATTGCAGCTCCCTTACATGCTTTAACGGGATTGAACAAGGTGTTTTAGTGGGGAGGCAAACAGCAGAAAACCTTTGGCACCTTAAAAGAAAATATTAGTACAACACCAGTACTAGCACTACCCGATCTTCAAAGACCATTTTAGATTGGAACGGATGCCAGTGACTATGCCATGGGAGCAGTGTTGATGCAACACGATAAACCCATATGTTAGCATTTTGAGACATTTAATTCTACAGTAGCTAACTATCCCACATATGATAAAGAATTGTATGCATTAGTACAGAGTGTGAAAAAGTGGAAACATTTTTTAATGGGCAAAGAGAAAGTTATACATACTGATCATCAACCACTTCAATATTTACACTCCCAAACTAAGTTGTTGCAATCAAGACACTATAGATGGATAGGCTTTCTACAACATTTTCATCTAGTCATCAGATATAAAAAGGGAATACACAATAAAGTTGCAGATATGTTGTCCAGACCAATTATAAATGCATCTACTATACTTAAGCAAAATTCAGTACTGCATGAAATCTATATTGAATAGTATTCTCAAGATATAGATTTAAAAGATGCATATGCAACTTTAAGTTATGGAAAACAAGTAGAATAATTGGATTATCATGTTAAGTACCAACTCTTGTATCATTTTGGAAAGTTATGCATTCCACAAACTAAAAGAGTAAAGATAATTCGAGAAGCACACACTTCTCTAATATCAGGTCACTTTGGTGTAAGTAAAACAGTTGCACAGCTGCAAAGATTTTGTTATTGGCCAAAAATGAATGAGACAGTTTCTAGATATGTAAGAGGGTGTACCATGTGTGCTAAAAGCAAGCCCAACAATAGAAAACTAGGCTTGTACACCCCACTACTAGTTCCTTCTCATCCTTGGGAAAGTATTTCCATGGACTTCGTTGCGGGACTGCCTAAATCTAGGAAAGGTCATGACTATTTATATGTTGTTGTGGATAGGTTCAGCAAAATGTGTATTTTAATACCTTGTAACAAATAGATTATAGCTGAAAAAACTACAAATATGTTCTTTCAGCTTGTATGGGTTCATTTTGTATTACCCACTTCCATTATATCTTATCAAGATACCCAATTTGTTGGGAAATTTTGGTCAAGTTTGTGGAAATTGATGGACACCAAACTGAAAAAGAGCACAACCTTTCATCCACAAATAGATGGCCAAACAGAAGTGGTCAACAGGACAATGATCCAATTGCTCAGAGGCTATTGCAGCAAGCATCCCAAACTTTGGGATGAACATTTATGTTATGTGCAGTATGTTTACAATTGAGCTAAGCATTCTTCTACACAGAGATATCCTTTTGAGACCTATTTTGATTTCACACCAAGGTCTTCCTTGGATTTTGTCTTTGGTAAAGACATAACGGTTGACGAACACAGTGATGTGGACAAGGAAACTAGGTTCATTGAACAAATCCAAGAGATTCACTAGGTAGTACAAGAATAGCTGGAAAAGAGCCATGCCTGTTAGAAAATTATATATTATGGAGCAATGGAACACATAAAATATTGCAGAAATATAAACACAGAAAACGCACAAAACAAGAGAGACACAGATATATGTGGTTCACCCAATTTGGGCTACGTCCACTCGACAGGCAGGCCTTCCT
>APFE030459395.1:0-24733 GCA_000404065.3 Pinus taeda | reverse complement strand
CAGACTTTGGCATCCCAATCCAATAACAGGCACCTAGCCTGGAACATCAGGCACCAAGCCTGGAATCATCAGGCACCAAGCCTGGAACATCAGGCACTTTGGCCTTCTCAAGATGGTCCCATAGCTCTTCAAGAGCTATCCATCAAGAGTTATACACAAGACAAAGGAACCACTGGCATATGTAGTGTTGATTGAGTTTTGTCCCCAGCCCATATGGTGTTACTTATTCTCCCTCGTGCGTATGGGCTCGCATGAGATCATCAAATAAACCGGCCCTCTGGGCCCATTTGTGGAGTCCTGTGAATCATCACATCTCCACATGCATCTAATGCATTAACCATACCATCATATAGCTTGATGATGTTCAATATACAAATGATATTAGTAGTAAATGAGCAGATACATGTAATTTGAATGGTAGTTGCAATGCAAAATTAAATTTACTAGAAGATCATATTGAGAGAGTTGTGTTTTTGCAATAATGGACGAGAGAAATGCCAAGCAACTGCTATTGGTAAAGGGCAGTAATCGAACAAATAATTAGTGAATAATATGATCAACATTCGCAGAATGTTATTTCTGTGTTTTTAGATCAGACTGAACCCGAGATGCAGGTGAAAAATGATCACTAAAGGTAAGTGCTATTTAAACTGTGTTTGTAAAGTGAACCAGTGGTGAGTGGTTACACCAGCATGCCAGTATACCATATCAAGATTATAGGATTACATACTTTTCCAATGAATTAGTGAATCATAAAAGTATATCTTAATTATGTCATACCATATAATAAGATATTAATGTGAATAAAAGAACCAAAGAATCTGCATGAGAAAGCAATGAGGAACTAATGAATGCACCAGACTTTAAGTTATAGTAACATTATGCTACTGTCAAGAATCTGATTGTTGAAGCTTAATGCGAAGAATATATCTGTCCTTAGATACCAGATTGGATAGATAATTAAAGAAAAATTGCAATGTGATGTGAGTCACTAGATGATCCAATCCATCCACTAATTCATCTTTCAAATGATCATTGAATGCAAGATAAGGAGTACTAATGGTCTAGATTCTATTAATCACGGAGATGTGGTTCAATATCCACCAAAAGTCGAAGAAGTGCTTCGAGTCTCGTGACTAAAGAATCTTTTCCTATTACAAGATTACCATCAATCCTATGGAAAGTAACACAAAAAAAATGACATTTTCCTTTTATTCAGTTGCTATTTTCATGTCATGGTTAAAAAGAAAGAAATACGACAGTAAAAAGTTGTATTGATGTTTAGTTCAGTAATTTAATATGATATATGGTGAAGTAATGATATATATGACATAAAATTATGAATCAAGCATAAAAATATTCCACACCATAAAGAAGAGACACTGCCACCCGACCCAAAACCGGATCGGATGACGGGGAAGGTTATTCATCCCCAACACACAAAGAATAATCATTTTATTAATTATATGGTCTGCCTGCAAGCGCACTTGCGAAGGCAACACCATTGCAAATCCTTTAAATTACAATACAATTAGGCGTAAAATTTCCTGTCTAAGATAGAAAATTTTAAATTTGTCGAGAAATCTGTCCGTACTGATCAACCTCATATTGATTTGAAACATTCAGACACCTGCAATCTTGCGATATACACTTACAAATTTACAGACTTGTTATATAGCTTCGTATATAGCTTGATCAGCGGCACCTCCGGTGTCCAAAATCTGAAAAAGCAAAGCGGTACTAACCCGCAGAATTATCAGACAATGAAATGAGTGTACCCCACTGATGTAAATGGATTATCAAATGCTGAGTGCAATAGCGGAATAAAATATAGATGTGGAGGTATAACTAATTGTAAAAAGATTCATCTATCTGCAGAAAGATTCACCCATTGATTAATTGAATCCATGGAAAGCTATGCGCGATTCCTCAAAATAAAATAAACAAAAGTTCTAACCACAGTTGGGAAAAAATCATTGAATGAATGCACTATCACCTCCCAACCATGAACTATCCACCAATTCCCACAAGCCAATATGAATTATCAATCTGATTCCTTATAGCTTCAACAACCCTTCTGATTATAATCCTTAAAGCATCAACCAATTAGTACATTAACAACCCCAACTTTAATGTTCAAATCCGCAAAATGGCAGGAAAGACCCAAATGGTTGAAAATACAATCACTTGAGATGATAAAGAATTCACTTGGACAGGTAATAGTAACAGTCCTTGTGATGAAATTCCCATCCTCTTTCCCATGGATTTGCTGTAAGTCTCTCTTCTTTTAAAGCTCTGCTCTGACAAAAGTTTATGGTTAATAGAATAACAATAAAAACATCTATATTCTAGTTGCTTGTTAGTTGATATCATTAATTACATATATCCAGCTGCCTTAGTATCCTTTTCGTTTGACAGCATTTACTTTAATGAGATTAAAAAATAAAATAAATAGGTGATGGGATTCAACAAACGTGCAATTCAAAAAAAACTCAGACACGTCATTTTTGAGCTCTGGAAAATGATGCACAATATTAATTCTTTAATTTAGAAGAAATCAAATAGATGACGCAATGCAACAAACATGTGATTCAAAGAATTCAAACACACATCTGTAAGTTCTTGATGAAGTTGAGAATGTTACTAATACAATCGCTGTTGGCTTCTGTCTAATTCAACTTCAACTCCTACTGGCAGGGACTACTAAACCCTTTCACTTTGACGAATGTTCAGCGTACAACTGATCACTAAATCACGAGTGTTTGCATAACACTAAACGTCTCTTGCTGCTCATGACACGTCCTATTCAAACAAACTATTAATTTTATATAAAATCATGTTACTTTGAAAACGGAATATGCTCAACAAGCTAGAGCACTAAACGCCAAGATCTCTGAGTGTTTGCATAACACTAAACATCTCTTACTGCTCATGACACACCCCATTCAAACAAACCGTTAATTTTACACAAAACCATGTTACCTTGCAAACAGAATATACTCAACAAACTAGAGCACTAAACGCCCAGATCTCTTAAGTGTTTGCATTATATTAAAAATCTCAAACTGCTCATGACAACACATTCAAACAAACCATAATCTTTACACAATACTGTTACCTCACAAACAGAATATGCTGCATAGCACTAGAAACAACCACCATGGATGTCTATCACTGCAAGAAACAAAATGACACATAATAGACTGGGGACATCCTTTTTTTTTCTTCTATTTTTCCTTTTAACTTAAGTTTCAACATACTAACATTATGTTTCAGTAGCTAGTAGTCATTGGTTCAGTAAATGCACTTTTCTACCAGAAGCAAACAAGATGCTTTTCTCAATAATGACATAATAAACCTTCAATAAATTGCACAATTGCACGAGAATAGACTGAGAATTCTAGAAGCCCACTCTACCCAAAAATTGCACAACCTTTGTCTGAGAATATGTGTATCCCTAGAATTCTAGAAGCCTACTCTAACATACTTTGGAGATAATCCACACAAAGGCTAGTCATACTCCCTGTTTTAAAAATCAGAATTATCTCATTTGTTCAAGGAAAATATGAAAGTCAATATTTATTTAGCATCTCGTGAGTAAGTTAATAAATCTAAATCTTCTATGTTTCAGCCCATTTCCAGGCATATTTTTCGGTCAATTTTGCCTAAAGTCTGGCAGGGACCTGATGGAATCACATATTTGAGTGTGAAATCTGCATATCCCAGTGCTCCAGGGGTTTTTAAGGACACTGAATCCATTTATACATTCAAAAACGCATTTTAAATAACAAAAGACCACAATTTTGCCAAAAAAATTGTTGCTGGGTTCCGACAGAAAGAGCCAAAACATAGAAGAGTTACTGCACCCAAATGCTGTAGTCTACACGTTTTACCCTTTTCTGGGCATAACAAATCATAACTTTATCTTACACACGAACTAAATCTAAACAGTAGTCATTTTAATTTGAAATATACCCTTTTCTGGGCATAACAAATCATAACTTTATCTTACACACGAACTAAATCTAAACAGTAGTCATTTTAATTTGAAATATAATATTGGTTTCTTCAATTAGAAATGGATGTGGCCAAAAGCCGGTAATTTAAGAAATGTAGTCCAACATTAAGTTTTAATTTGAAATATCAAATGAACTTTAATGCTGCGCTTGTTCACCATACAGGCATAATCAATGATAAATATTAATAGACTTTGTTTTCATCCATTTTTTTCTGGCTTACTGTTAAGTTTCAACATTTAACATAATATCTCATATTGTGGGGGGGCTAATTGAGAGTATTTTCCCATTTTTTGAGAAAAAATGATTCTGTTCAGAATCATAATGTACGAAGTTGCAGAACTTCAGTCAGAAAGAACATGGAATGCCTTGGAATTACAAACAAAGGAAATTTTAGAAGTTTATTGAATTTCAAGATTCAAGGATGAACCAAAACAATGTACGCAAATTACGCAATATTGCAAAAAATAATTTTCAACTGATCGAATGAATTATGAATAAATGCCATCTTAAAAAGGATTATTCTCAAACAAACAATCACAAGCCAAACCAATCTTAGGAGAAAGTGGAAAGAATTCACCTCAGGCTAGCATGCTAGCCACAGGAGGAATATCCTGGATCATCTAACTCAAAATATGAACACTAACCTGCCAATGAGCAACACTGACCACTTCAAAAACATTGAGGCCTTCATGAGTCGTTCATATTCCAGATTCCAGAGAACCCCATTCATTTCACATTCTATTACATCTCATGCAATTAACAATTCCTATTCTCATCAACATGAGAGCAGGCATCAATGACAACCTTGAGAACTTTGACAACTTCATGATGTCCTTCTCAGGTAAACTCATTCTATACTCGATCTCTTCAGTTGGTATGAACTATCAGATCCCAATTGCATCAGTTAATACCAAGCAATCCCTGATTTCTCCGCAAAAGAATTTTTCGACGAGGGGCCTCATATGAGTTCTGATTTGTGTCATTTAAGGCCTTAACAAACTCGAGGATTGTGGAGATTGTGAAAGGATTAAAGGCTCTTTTCTACTTGATAATGAAGGGCAGGATACCAAAACATTCATTTTATTAGAGACCAAATGGGGGAGAGGATGCTATCACATCAACCGGAGTACTTGCACCCCAATGCCAGCTTCCCCACCAGCAACTTTTGGTGCAGGAAATGCCCATAAACCACCCATCTCACCATTTCTCCAAAAGTTGTTCATTAATTGAAATCAATGGCTAAGTTCCTTTTTGAAAAAAAATCGGTTTATTTGTGTATCAATTGCCAAGGCCAATAGTCAACCAACCAAAGCCAATGCAAACCATTAACGCATATACCTTCTTAAAACCAATAAATAAGTCGTTGTAAATAGTATTACTACAAACAAGCTTGTATAACGTATGGCTGTAGTGTAATGGGCTTAAGTGAGTCATAGGGTCATAAGGGTCATTGTAAGTAATAAAGAAGTCTAGAGAAATGGGTTTTACACAGCATTCAAGTAAAGAAACTAAATACCTAGCTAATGATTAATGTAATGTAGCTAGCTCACGACGCTTGTGTATTGCTGTAATGGTTTACATAGTCCCTTTATGTGGATGTTTTGGTGTAATGGAATTGGGCCAATTATACAATTACAAGTTAATTAAACCATCACTTTTAAACCAGCAATGAAACAGAGTGAAATTGAGGGGCACACAAGGGAGAATGACAATGCTGAGCAATTCAAATGCAGGGGAGTGTAGAAACTCTGAGTTACAAACCGATAGTACCAACTATTCAACTAAACAATCATGGCGTTGCTGCTAGGGACTTAACCATAGGTGCAACACAACCTTTGCTAGTTTGAATTTATTCCAGTGACTTGTAGACATAACTAGAATGATAAGCACAACAATTCATGGTCTTGTTGATGGCTCAACAAATCCTGCTCAATGGAGATCCAATCACAATTACAGAATTACATTTCACTATGTTAGAAACCACCACTATAACCACCCCATTATAAACACTTTTTGATGTAAGTATGGATTGGCAAACCACATACTTTCATTCATTTAGTTGCCATGGAATTCAACGAAGACAACATTCACATAATGGTGGTCTTCCCTGAGGCACTTTCATCACCCTAAAATAGAAGATAGGTTTACCTATACATAAAAATTACTTTAAAGTTTAAACAGGACATTCACTACCTAGAAAACAGATACACAAGCATATTTTGATTCAGAAAACAGGATGAAATGCATTATATTTTATGCTATAGGATAAGCATTGTGATATTTCCAGTCTGAAGTTTCAACATGACACTTAAAATGGCAAGGTGATATTTGATAACTTGGAGGTAAAACAGTGAAATTTACAGTTCCAGTTATGCAGGATCCTATGAAATTTTTGAATCTTAAATAACTTGCATTAACATTTTAAATCAGCAAACTGCATGCAGTGGTACTAATATAAAGCTTCCATTCACAACAAAAGGTAACAAAATTACCATGATAAAAACATTCATAAAGAAAACTTGCAGCTAAGAAGGATTCTGTGAAAAGGTAGCAAAATCACCAGGATATAAACATCTCATAAAACAGTTACAGTTAAGCAGGACTCTATGAACTTAACCAGCATTTAGATTTCAAATCAAGCAAACTGCATGGAGTAATAATATAAAGCTTGTCTTTAGAAGAATTAATTCAGTAACCCTCCAAAACAGAACTAATTTGGATATTAATTATAGCCATCTCAAGCCAACACGATGCTTCCTTCCAGCTGCATTACAGAGGCCCAGGAAATGTTCCAGATTCCCTCTGTTCATTCCATTTTTCAATCTGACAATACATCAAAAGCTAGGAACATTCAGACAAACAATCCATTTGAAAATATAAGTAGACTTCAAATAAATGGAATTATCACAAGCGGCACACTCAAACGCGTTGTGATGCTTTTAAATCTCAAGCCAGCATTTGGAGCAGATAGAGAAAACATGTGCACTGTTTTTTATCTATGTAAATGATGGACCCTGTTTAATTACACTAGTGGTCTTTCTATCAATGGGTATGAATTTCTATGAACTTGCCGGAAGTAATGTTACGGTAACACCTCGCCCAGGTTTAATTCACGGGCCTCTGGGCTATTTAAAATGGGGCATTCTTTAGATATCAATATGAAAAGCAAACGAAGCATAATTTATGCTTTTCAAATTGCAACGTGTCATTCAAATACCTAACAGAATCACTCTTCAATCTTCTGTAGTCTACATGACTGCAATTACTTCAAGCAAATAATGATTAATCGGAAAGGCGAATCCTTCACTGGAGATCTCCGACAGTCCAAATTTCAGGGTAGGATGTTAGTTAATTCATTTCAACTCAACATACGAACAACAGCTATTGTCCAAGAAAAGTAAAACAAAGTGAAAACTTCAACTCCAATTAACGGGCCACGGAAAAGCACTCTCAAATAAGACCTTTCTTCCATCTTCACAGAAACAGAGTAGCTACACAACAGCATTAGTCTTCGCAGAAATGAAGACATGGTGTCTTGGAAGAAGCGAGTCAATTTCCTCACAAATTTGGAAGAAAAAGAGGATGTCAACAGCACTTCCGAATTCTGACATGTAATGGAGAGAACTAGAATTACACCAAACCACTGGAAAGAAGTTCATGATACGGAATTTCACAGTTAAAATCCATTTTTTTTTTAAATGGTGATGTTTCTCCAACAGTAAATTTGTGATTTAACACGACCGATCAAGCTTATGCTCATTAAAAAAAAAATTGAATTACTTACCAATCGTAAACAGCCAACCAGGGATTTCATTGACAGTCCCGTTTAAAGCAAGTAGCTTTATGGGACATCCACAATGGTGAAAAAAGCAAACATCAGCAAAGCACTGACTGCAACTATCCATCCATGAGCCAAATCGAGAAATTTCTTCAAATTTCCTAATAATAACTTGCTAAGATTGTATTTCCAAATACATGCACATGTAACACGAATAACCTTCACTTTACAGATTGAGAACAGTAAGCAATGAGTGCGTAAAAACTGAAATTTAGGCCAACCCAATTCCCAATTTGAAACGAGTAAAAGCAACAATATACAAGGATTAAAATTGGGCCCAAACCAAGTCACAGTTTGAAGCGAAAAGCATAACCAACAATATATAAGAACTGAAATTAATTCAATAGTTTGAAGTAATGAGCACACCCAGCAAAATATGACTGCAACGGAGCGCAACCGAATTCACAGTTGGAAGCATTAAGCATACCAACAAGATGTAAGAGTAGAAACGGAGCAGGACCCCACGGTTTGAAGCCAAACGCATACCCAACAATATATAGAGAGTCAAATTGAGGCTGCCACAATTCACACTCTGACGCAATAGACATACCCAACAAAATGTAAGGATTGAAGCTGAGGCTGGCTAAATCCACAAGTTTATTAAAGAACTGGAATTGAGGCCGACCCAATTCACGATTAGAAGCAATAAGCAACTCAACAATATATAAGGATTAAGGATTGAATTTCTTTTGAGCCGAAAATGATATTGAAACCTTGTTTAAAAATGGTTTGAAATTACTGCAAAGACAAGCGTTATTGGGTTCTAAAACGAAAATTATGACCTCAACCCTTGTAGCGTAGCTCTAAGAGGTGAAAATTGCTTGCGGTCTTGTAGAAAAATAGGCAAGTAAATTGTTTGAGTCACAAAATTTTAATACCCATCCTCCAAGGCTAGAGCGAAATTCTGAAAGCTAACGAGCACACAAAAATAATTTTAAAATTTAAATGAAATTCAAATGGAGGCTTAGGACAAGCCTCAAACGATACAACATAGACCATAAACGATACAACATCCCTTTTTCACCGGCAAGAAAATTACCAGTTAAGTGCTTTTAATAATAGAAAAACTTAATATATAAACAAATTAATACATCTCTCATGAAAGTAGTAAATGTCAAGAAATAATAAAAAATTTCTACATAAAAATGCCAAAAGGCCCTACGTGTCCTGCTCTTATACCATATGTAACAGCCCAAAATCAACATCTAATTCACTTATTAACATTAAATTTAAACAATGAAGAGTGCTTACCTGAGCTTACCTGTGCATGAAGTAGGCTTACCGCAACATGGTTTTGGGGGCGACTCTCCTCCCAACCGTAGGCTCAATTGTGCAGGATTCTGCTACAACTGGCCACCCCCGACCCCTCAATCAACGACTACTGCCAGTATTCCTAAGTCTCAATACTCTTCCAAGAGAATGAAGACAAAAACTCAGAAGGATCCCCCTTCCATCCTCCTCATCATTCCTTAAATAGAAAAAACATTGGATAGGAAACCACATGCACACCTCCATGTGTCTGCATTCCACATGCCCACCCTCCATGTGTCAACATGCTAATTTTATAGTGTTTTTTATTTTTATACTTTATATATTATATATATATATATATTTTAATTATTTTATTTTGTTATTCTATTTTTATTTATTACTTTTTATTTATTTATTTATTTAATGATTTATTTTTATTCATTTTTTTTTACTTATTTTGTATTATTTTATTATTATATTATTATTATTTATTAAGTGGTTATTTACTATTATTCATTATTATTATTTTTATTTATTATTAATTGTTATTTTTTTATTATTTTTATTAGTTCTTATTATTTATTATTTATTATTAAGGGAGGGATGTTACACAATCACTTGAGTTCTAACTGAAGTCCATCATACAATAGCTCAACTAACCCATAGGAAAAGTGTATTTCCTTCTGGTAGTTGCATGTGCCACATCCATAGCTCGAACTGAATTGCTGCAAGAGGATAAGATAATGTTTATAGTCCAAATATTATTAAGAGCTAATAATATTCGACTATTCTAATTTTTTGACTGGCAGTCTAAAAATAGAGGTCCATCTATTTTTACCAACATGACCAATCATCCATAAATAGCATCCTGCAACTCATAGACCATGATCCATGTGTCTAAAAATAGACTTTGCGCCAAAATTAGCCTGCGGGCCCACTTAGTGAAGGCGAGTTCTTTTCACTAAGCTCCATCATCTTGTTTCATTTTCAACAAGTCATAAATTGACTCAGAGTGTTGACAACAAAACATATGTCTGGTCGAGTGTTCACTAAGAATATCAATGCACCAATAAATTGTTGGTACTAAGAAGGATTTGTCAGATCGGGTCTTGTAGCTTCTTCACATAACTTTTTAAGTTCATCTCCATCGGTGTGGTCATGGAATTGCATTCCACCATTCGAAATATCTCCAATATTTTGACAATATATTTCCCTTGAGAAAGGAGAATATCACTAGGTCTTTGCCACACCTCTAATCCTAGGAAATAATGCACCAATCCAAGGTCTTTTATTTCGAACTCAAAGTCCATCTCCCCCTTACACTTGAGAATAAGAGGCTCTCCACCTATCAATAATAAATCATCAGCATATAATACTAAAATTAGGGGAATACCTTGGATGAATTTGAAGTAGAGGTTCAGGTCAACATTGCTTCTCATAAATTCAAGCTTCATCGGGTAGCTATCAATACATGCATACTAAGCCCTGGGGGCTTGCTTAAGTCCATAGATAATTTGTTTTAGCCTACACACATGAGTCTTCATGTCCTGCTACTGAAGTTGCTATGGCTGCTCAACATATACTTATTCCTTGAGCATGCCATGTAAGAGCACAATCTTCACACCCATTTGGTGAAGTTTCCATCCCTGGCTAGAAGCTAGAGAAATGATGGACAAAACGGTAGTGTAGCGAGAAACCGGTGCAAAAAAGTCATCATAGTCCTCTCCCTCTTTCTGGGATAAACCTCTAGCCACAAATCTTGCTTTATATTTCTTGATACTACCATTCGCCCCATGCTTAATCTTGTACGACCATTTAGAAGCCACAATAGACTTTCCTTCAGGTCGCAGTACCACTTCCCACACTTCATTCTTCATTATGGACTGATATTCTTCGACCATAGTATCCTTCCATACTTGTTGTTTCACTACTTCAAAAGTGTGTGGTTCAACCTTTATCATGTTGCTCATTGCTACAACATATACCTGATATCAGCATGGCATTTTTCTTTCCTTAAATGTTCCTCATGCAACAATATGTCCCTTAGCATCTTGTAAAGTGTCATGAAGCCATAGTGGTCTCTTCCTGGTAGGAGGATCACATAGAGGGAGATTCAAGGGGTCCATGACTTCCATAGGATCATCAACAACATTTGGTTCAAGCATAGGACAATCTTCTTGCTCATCAATGGAATTATCCTTTATTTCAATACGATAAGGAGTGTCCATTTCTTTCCCAAGGGCGACATCTTCATAAAATGTTACATCCCTGCTAAACTCTATGTTCCTTTGACCATGTACATATATTCTATAAGATTTGGAATTTTCACAATAGCCAACAAACAAATTTTTCTTTCTTGAAGCTTCTATATTGTTTCTCTTGTCCTTCGTCACATGAAAGTAGATGAGGTAGCCAAAACCCTCAATTTTCCAACATTGGGCTTTACACCCATGAAAACTTCTTCGTCTGTCATTTCACCCAAGGCTTGATGAGGAGTTGTATTTTAAACATAGAAAACAATATTTTCAGCTTCTCACGATAGAAACTATGGAAAATTTTGATCATGCAACATAGCTCAGGTATCTTCCATGATGGTATTGTTCTTCCTTTCAGCCACTCCATTTTTCTCAGGGTTATAAGGTACAATGGTTTCCTTCTTGATTCCATCTTTCTTGCAAAACTCAATGAACTCATTTGAAATGCATTCTCCTCCATTATTAGACCTGAAGACTTTGATCCTCTTTCTGGTTTGATTCTCTATCTTGGCATTGAATTATTTGAACATATTGAATGCTTGGTACTTATGCTTCAAGAAGAATATCCATGTCTTGAGGGAGACTTCATACACACAGATAATATAATATAGGTAGCCAGCAAGAGATGTGACTAGCATGGGTCCACACAGAACAAAATGAATGAGTTGTAGTATGCCATTGGCCCTGATCTTGCTAGAAGGGAATGGTCCCTTCAGATTATTTTCACTTGTGCATCCTGGAAGAACTCCATCATGAATTTCTTGAACCTTAGGCATCCCAAAGACCATCTTCCTCATTTCAAGAAAGACATCATAATGAAGGTGAGTGAATCTTCAGTGTCATAGCTCACATTGGTGATTACTATCATGAACCAATGCTCAAAGTGGTCTTCCATTGAATTTATAAAGGTATTTAGTTCTTTATTCCAAAGTGAAGGTATCCCTTAAGCCAAATTCCTTTGGCCAAGTAAGTATCTTTCCACTTATAAAGGCAATTTTCATTCCTTTTTCCTCCAAGGAAAATATAGACACTATATTTTTTTCAATCTAGACACATATAAAAAATCTTGTATATGTATAGTTTGATCATAATACAAATGCATGAGAAAAAACTAGACCCCTTTATATGATAGGTAGGATTGTCCCCATGAATGATCTTCAAATTTGTCTCCCTCTCAACCAGGTTTGAGAGGACTTCATGATAACTAATGAAGCATCTAGAAGCCCCATTATCCATGTTACACAGTGTTTTGTCATGCCTCCTACACTTCCCTATGACATACCTTGAAGTTCCCAAAACATGACCATCATGCAGTGTACTTATTCAGATATGCAACTCAGATCCTACGTAAAACCTTGATTGGAAATTGCCTTGAGCTTCCCCTGAAGGAAATGGCTCTAAAACCCTAATTTGAGAATCATTTCTCTTATGATACTGAAAACCATGATGGTCTCTTGTTGCACTATACTAGACACATGATGCCATCACTCTGTTTGCTTTTATACTCGCAATGGTCCCTAAAAGGAAATTTTCGAAAAGAGGATGAGAAGCTTCATGATCTAGAAGCTTCCAGAGCGACGAGTTGGAGTTTGTTCAGCGTAGATGAGATCGAGTTCTCCCAACTTGGCCTCTTGGTCTTATCCCTATGAGATAACTCCTTGAGATGAGGGCCTTATCCTATCTTTGGAGAGATCCTAACTCCCTTTCCTTGCCTATATATTCATCCTCTCCCATTTCCAAATGGTTGGTCTTTGTCTATTTGCACCCTTATGCTAAGATTGTGCCTATATGCTACTCATTTGGCTTCAAGAAGGAGTGCTTGGAGAACCTAGCTTGGATTTGGACATTCATTCAAGGAGAGCCTACTGACATCAAGGCTTGGTTATATGCTTCGTCCTTTATTCTATTAATATACAATTGTTGGTTCATTTTCCATAAATGTGTATTCCCATGTATAATTTATCTTAACGCTCCTTGATATGTTAAGTAGGTTAATTTTGATTATGTTATTTGTATTTGCATAATTTTTTGTGTCTTGATCCCTTGTGCATGTGTTTAAACAATGTGAGCAGCATGACTGAGACTATGATGCAAGTGACTCAAGGTCTTCAACAAAGGAGAACGTGATAGCATCATAATGAGGTAGGTCATCTTCTTCATCTCTTATTTCAATCATAACTTAGGAATGTGTCTAGTAGATTTTCATGTAGGTTGCTAGTCTCACTCATTGGGCTAGAGGGATTATCTTTGTCCACAGAGAGGATATGACTCAGGCTACATGGAGTTATGTATTATTCATGATGGTACACATGCTTCTGCTATGCAGATGGTTGTGACCATACAGTGGAACTTTACATTTATGATGATCCTTCTATATCGGGTGGTTGCATCCATACCTTGGATCTTAGATTTATAGATGATCCTTCTCATTTGGATGGTTGCGCCCATACCATGGATCATTTCACATATTCCTTATTATCCAAATCACCGTGTCCATATCATGGATTAATGTTTGATATCATATATGTATATGTATATGAATCCTTGATTTGCAAGTCTCCTGACAATTTTGTTCTCGTCCTTGCAAAATCTTGTAAAGCATCTCAGCCATGACTCCTTGTTCTGCCTTCATGCTTTAGGGGGAATTTTTTACATAGTATTTTGTTACACCTCCTGCACTTCCTTGTGACATACCCTAAAGTTCCCGAAACATGACCATCATGTAGTGTACTTATTTAGATATGCAGCTCAGATTGTCCCTAAAACATTGATTGGAATTGCCTTGAGCTTCCCCTGAAGGAAATGGCTATAAAACCCTAATTTGAGAATCATGACTCTTATGATACTAAAAACCACAATGATCACCTATTGCACTATACTAGACCCATGATTCCATCGCTCTGTTTGTTTGTATACCTGTGATGATCCCTAAAATGCAATTTTCCAAAAGAGGATGAGAAGCTCCGTGATCTAGAAGCTTCTAGAGCAATGAGCTAGAGGTTGTTCATCATAGATGAGGTCGAGTTCTCCAAACTTGGCCTCTTGGTCTTATCCCTATGAGATACCTCCTTGTGATGAGAGCCTTCTCCTATCTTTAGAGAGATCCTAACTCCCTTTCCCTGCCTATATATTTAGCGTCTTCCATTCCCAAATGGTTGGTCTTTGTCTATTTGCACCCTTATGCTAAGATTGTGCCTATATGCTACTCATTTGGCTTGGAGAAGGAGTGCCTGGAGAGCCTAGCTTGGACTTCTAAATTCATTCAAGGAGAGCCTATTGACATCAAGGCTTAGTTGTATGATTCCTCCTTTATTCTATTAATATAAAGCTGTTGGTCCATTTTCCATAAATGTGTATGCTCATGTATCATTTATCTTAATTCTCCTTAATCTGTTAAGTAGATTACTTTTGATTATGCTATTTGTATTTTCATTCTTTGTTGTGTCTTGATCCCTTGTGTAGGTGTTTAAACGCTGTGAGTAGTAGGACTAAGCCCGTGACACAAGTGACTCAAGGTCTTCAACAAAGGAGAACATGATAGCATCAAAAAGAGGTAAGCCATCTTCTTCATCTCTTATTTCAATCGTAACTTAGGAAAGTGTCCTGTAGATTGTCATATAGGTTTCTAGTCCCACTCATTGGGCTATAGGGATCATCTTTGTCTGCGGAGAGGATTTCCTAGACAACAATCCACAAACCAACTATCAAAAGAATCTGGAGGAGAGGAACTGGAAAGAGAAAACATAAGAAAATATTCAAATTGAGGCATTATTTTCATACAATTTGAGTTCCTTGATCTATTTTTAGGATGGTAGCATTCTTCATGAGAAAAGAGAGCTTCTCTTCTTCTTATATTATTGGACCTGCTATTGTTGAAGCCACAGTTGTTATTGTAAGACCTATGAGAATTTCCCTTTTCTAGACAATACTTCGCAAAGTGACCATACTTGTGGCATTTGAAACATTGAAACTTTTCCTTTCTAAATCTTCTTTTAGAGTACTTTGATGATGGTGTTGGCTTTCTTGAATTAGATGGTCCTCCTCGTCCTTTCCTCTTCTTGTCTTGAGCACCAATGTAGTGGGTTCTCCTTCTTCATGGTTTCAAATTCTCCCTCTAGAAATCATCTTGGTGTACTCTTGAGTGAAATTTACTAATAGCTCATTAAATGAACGGAATCTGTCATTGTTTCTAATGGTGGTGATAAATTTTTCCCAAATTTGGTGAAGACCTCCAAGGGAAATTAGAACTAGCTCCTTGTCAAATGTAATCTCACCAGCAAACAATAATTGATCCTTGGGTTGGAATATCCTCATGAAGTATGAATACACACTCTTCCCCTTCATCTTGATGTTCTTGAGTTGAATTTTCAAGGAAATAATATGATTCAAGTTGTTGTCCTTATACATCGCAACCAAATTATCATACATCTCCTTAGACTACTTAAACTTTACAACATAGGTAATCAAATGATCTCTCAAAGAATCAATAATAATTTTCTTAGCTTTGACCTCACTTTTTTTTAACTTGAACTTGACAACAGTAGAAGCATTCTCCAAAGGCTCAAGAATCGTTCCTTCAACATATTTGAAACATCATTTTCCTCCAAAGTGAAATCAACTGTAGATCTCCAAACAACATAGATGAATCATTTATGTTCTCTTCAATTTTGAAGTATGAGGAAGACATGTTGATTAGGTCAAGTGATCTTCAGTAGTGGATAAGATAAATTCAAAGGGTGATTTCTCTTATCTCCTTGGGCTTCTCTTCACATGAACTCTAATACCATGTTAATTTTTTTCAATGTTCTATGTTGCAACAATCACTTATAACAATTCTTCTTCCAATAGAAATTAATTATTTAATATATTTTCAATCTTCCAATATTAGTAAGAAATTGTAGATAAAACAATAAACCAAATGCACAATAGCAGATATCTAAGAACAATAAAGATAATGATTTGGTCAAATACCAAGTAAAAACCCCATAAGGGGGAAAACCCTTTCCAAATTATTATTCTATTAGATTATCGTCAAATATTCTATAGAGAGATACATAGTCCAAGTACATCAACAATGCGTCAAAGGTCAAAGCCTTAACTTGTCAAATAAACCAACCAAGATCCAAACAAATATGAGCAAGAAAGTGAAATTTGGTCAAACTTCAAATCTACAATTTCTGGTCAAATTTTCCCTAACTAGTCAATAATCAACGGTCAAAGTGCTCCAAAAAGTTATAGTCAAGTAGTCAAAGAACATAGCCTCTTCTACTCGGTCAAAGTCAAAGTTTGAGCTATAAAAACCCTAGTCATATTTTTGCATTCAACATTGGTCAAAAGGCTTAGAAAATTTGGGTCAAAGTCCATGTCAAATTGACCTCCCAAAACATGTCCCAAACAAGTCAAACAAATTCAAACTCTTCCAATTCAACACTAGTCAAATTAGTCCCAAACAAAAAGTCAACGTTGGTCAACAAAAGTGCCTCTCTATCCTACGCACGTGTGAAATAATAAATGCAATTTTCATACTTGTACAAATCAATCATATGAAGAGATGGTGTGGTGTGTGATGCCTCCAAGTGATGTGATCTTAGGTGTATTTATATGTGGATGATGCGGTCAAATTTCATTGCTTAGGCCAACTTGTTCTTTTTGTTAGTTATGGTTTCATATTAAAAATAATATTTTCCCTCGTGCAAATTAAATTATTCCAAGGGCTAGTAGGGTCTTCTTAAGACGAGGAGGGCTACCCCAAGGAGGAATTTCTCCCTAAGTTTCCAAATTCGAACAAGTTTAACTCTCAACTTGGAAGTGATAAGTTTTGTGTGTGTGTGGATATTGTGTCAAAAACTTAGTTGGCCATCAAATGGTCACTCTGTAGAATCCGTGTTGGTTTCTTCTCAAATAATAGAACACTCCCGAGAAGTGAGTTTATGTTGAATCATTAGAGAAATTTTGAGGTCTAAAATGGGCCTACTAAGGATAATTATAAAATAATAGTGGAAATAATAAAATAACATTAGATTACATCATCATATTTTAGAGGGAAAAATAATTTTTTTTTTTCAACTCATATTTTCAACTTATCTAGCTACAATTTTACTCAAATTTTGAGAGGGAGCACTTATTGGATGAATAATTTAATTCCTCAGCCGGGGAGTACCCATGCTGCATACTTTTGATGGATCTTGCTACATGAAAAATATGAAATACATGAAAAACATGATTGCACAATTTTCATGTATTTCTCTCTTTTCATGTACCAGGGTCCATTAAATTTATGCAACATGGGTACTCTTTGGATGATGAATTAAATTTCGCGTTCAATAAGTGCCCCCACTCGAAATTTGAGTAAAGTCGTATAGAGATAAGTTGAAAATATGAGTTGAAAAAGTAGTTCTTTATTGTTATTATTTTTTTAAGTTTTTTACTTTTTTACTCCAAAAATGGTGAATCATCCTCTATGGTTGACATCATCATCTTGAATCCTATTGGTCTTATAAAAAATTATTTGTTATACATTTTTGTTTTGAGACTCATTTTTGACCTCAAAATTTTCTAATGAGTTAATTTGATATAAGGTTTATTATAGTTTTTATGGGTTTTTAGAGTCATTATTGATCCAAATTGACATTTGGAAGATGCTAGGTGATAAAGGATCAAATATAGATGCAACCAAAAGGGTTTGATAGTATTTTGAATCATTTTTTATGAATAGAAGTTATTTTATGTGTTCGGTAAAGCTATGAGCATGTTGCAGGTGTGTTTAATACATGTGTAGGGGAAATGTTTGAGTGACCAAATCATTGTTATGGTTGGAACAGAGTTTTGGGACAATAGTATGACAACCAACAAGAAAGAATGATATAAATTTTGTGATATTCATTACAATTTATTATACAGTGATAATGGTTGCAGTGTTTGCAGTGGGGTTGGTTACAAGTTGCATGGAAGTCCTTACAGATTGCATGAAAATGTGATGCATGCAGGTTGTTGTGGTGGAAGAGACAGTAGTGTGATTGTATGTATTGATTTCATATTAGAACATAACTCATCATTCAGTGATATATTATTATCATGGATCCAGTTTGAAAATTTTGGGGCCTACAAATTGATGCAAAGAAATTGAAGGCTAAGAAAAAAAGAGTTCGTGGTTTTCTCCCATTTGGGTTTCCACTTAAAAATTTTGTTTCCTTGTGATGTGATGGCTTCTTGTGTTGATTTATGGTTTCTTGTTAGATTTCTTATATGATGATGCATAATGATATAATGTTTAGAACATTGCTAAATGAATGAATGGTTATTTGATCTTGTGAAATTGTGAAATTGACCTCACACTTATTCATACCCTCCCCCTCCATTGTTACTTTTGAGCCAACGTTGATGAACTTGTTAACTACCATGAATAGATAGTCATGTCCCTTCCTGATTGTTGGTAAAACTCCCACAAATTCCAAGGAAATTATTTCCCAAGGATAGGTAGGTAGAGGCAAGGTATGGTATGGACTCTATCTCTTATTACTATGCTTGTTGGTAGTATAGATCTTACATCCTCTTATGTGCCTTATAACAACTTGCTTTCTAGGCTAGCACACATACCTCTATAAGTTGGCCACTATATTACCTACACTAAAATGACCTCCAACCTTAGAAGTGTAAGCCTATCTAATAAGCTATAGCTACTCACCTTTAGGAACACATAGCTTGTCCATATTGTAGAGAAACCTATTCTATAGATGATAGTCAATTGTACTATCTTCATTGTTCACATGGCTCTATCTCTACAACTACTGAAATACCTCCTTAAAGTCGTCATCCTCTGTATTCATATTTTTGTAAGCATCATGGGTGAAAGGCTCGATGTGCATTAGAGTTCCCAAAGTTGTATTTTTTAATGTGGGTTGTCTTGAAAGCATGTCAATCAACTTCTTTATGTTTCCATTCTTATACTTGACTATTGAATGAAATCGTTTTTAAAAATCCATGCTCTTGTAATGTTTGGTTCATTGTAACTTACTCGGGCCTATAGGTATTGTAGCAGTTAATTATATGTGTAGATGATGGTCTCCTTTCCCACATATAATGGTGTTTTCACCTTTTTACATCTTGTATTAGGGCATAGATCTCCTTATTATATGTATGGTAGTTGAGAACTATCCCATGAAATAATTCATGTTGGTAACATATATGCATGCCTCTCTGCATCAAGACCACTCCCATAGCATACCTACTCTCATATATGTTTGTACTTCAAAAGGATACTACAAGTGTGTTAATGCAAGAATTGGTGCTTAATTGATTTTCATCTTCAAATCCTCAGATGCATTCTGTTGGCCCTTCCCCTTAGTGGAAACTCTTTCCACTCACTATTAAGGCATGGAGTGTTGTATCTACTATTGAAAATGAATCCATGAATTTCCCTAGGTATAGCCACTTCATGATGGCCTCTATCTTGGAAGGATTTATCTTGAGAAATATGAGGAGGTAACATTCGCAAAAACTCCCCTACTACAAAAAAATCCTACTTGAACCTACAACTCCACGGCACCCAAGGCACAGTACGCCTCAAACACCTGCCCAATCCACCATCACCCATTCAATATGCATTATACCAGTCTCGTATAACAATATAACCATTATACTCACATCCTCCCATCCTCACATTCTACCTGCATTCTCACAATCATGCCCGCATCCCCACACGTCAAACAATGCCCAGTACGCCTAAGGAAGAAGAAGGAAGAGTATACCGCCAGGACACGTATTGAAGAAAGCAAGGCGGCACACAGTACATGACTTACAAGTGTTTTAGGTGGTACCGATTAGGAGTGATTTAAAGACTGTTGTGCAAACTCACATTTCCTGAGATTTCCAACAATTGATGCTTCTTAAACATCTCTAAAACCTACATCAAGTGTGTGATTTTCTTGTCCCAGGTAGCACTACATACCAATATATCATCCAAATAAATAGTAACAAATGAATCTATCTATGGGCATAATATGTCATTCATGAATCTCATGAACATAACTAGTGCATATCATAAGCCAAATGGCATTAATAACAACTCATACAAACCTTGTTTGGTTTTGAAGGTGATAGGGAGCTTCTTTTTTGAATCAAACATAGTGGTACCTTGATTTTATATCTAGTTTGGTGAAGTATCGTTATTAATGAGATTTTTCCAATAGGTCATCAATCATGGGTAGGGGGTACTCATTTTTTAGGGTAATTTTTGTAAATTCCCTATAATTAATGCACATTCGCTAAGTCCCATATTTCTTTGGCTCAATTATGATTGGTGACCAACATGGTGAGGTATCTGGTCGAATAATATCCTACTCTAGTATTTACTACAATTACTTCATCACCTCATTTTCTTATAGAACATATTACTTGTACATCCCTATGTTTTGGAAATGGAGAGTCCCGAAAAAAATGGATATTTTTCTCCACTTCCCTCTTAGATGATAGCCCTTTAGACTCCTAAAATACTCCCATGTATACCTATAACAACTCTTCCAGTTGATGCCTATATTTCTTAATGCACCCCTTTAGGGATTCCTTTTCTTTCATTAACTCTTCTACAAACTAATTTTATATTATGAATAATAAAACATACTTGTTATTGGAATTGATCAATTTATTAGCTTGGTTAGAAATTACCAGTGAAATATTTGACTTTTCATTGTGTGCATTGATGATGAAAAATTTTGGCAGTATTGGTTGGCTCTTTGCATGAATATAGCATCTCACATGTACCTATACATACTTCCAAATGCAACTCCGCATATATTGAGTGGGACTACATCTGATTCTACTACATTTAAATGAGCATTAATAATAAATTTAATTTTGTAGAAAATCCTATAGATTCACAAGCTCATGCAATTTACTAAAGCACGGGACAAGAATCTACTTCTACTTTCAACCAACAGAAGCCAATAGACCGATGAAAACAATAAGAACAAGAAGAATATAAATCAATGGCATATAACACAAGATGTATCTAGGGAAAGCCACTGCTCAAAACCTCACTATCTGAATTGCATATATCAAAAATATGAGTGAAGACACAAAGGTTGTTCTCACTAGAACAATTCCACACAAGTGTGCTCAATTCTCTCAGCTCACAATAGATCTTGGCCAACACTTAGCCAATTCTACAGTTCTCCAAGCCCTTAATCCCTTGTGTAATTCCTAGGATGAATAGCCTATGTTTAAAGGGAATTCATGCTTCCAAAACTACGCAATGCAAACATAGGATCAATCTTTGATGCATGCATGATATTTACACTCCAATAGATAATACCACTGATAGTACACTATCCCTGCACTTTAGTCTCAATTGGGTCTTTCTCAGAATTGACATGCATGAGTTTCTGATGAGGGAATCTTCAGTTAATCTAGTAGCACTTGTGGATGCACTAGTGCACCAAGTGAATGTTAAATCTCTATTAGTTCCTTAAATAGTTTGGAACTAATTTAACTAAACTTAACTCAGTAAACGGATTGATCTATTTCCAACTCAATTTAATCTCATATTGGACCCCTAAAACTTAGGGAGAACATATACATGACCTCATAATGACTTCCAACTTGAAATTCCTAAGCTAATTAAGTTAATTAAACTTAATTAACTATCTACAAGTTTCTATGAGAATAGAATTTGATTTTAATTCTAACTTAATTCAAGGAAAAATTAAACTAGAATTTCTTGTTCCCTTTTCTCAACACTCCCTCTCAACAAGAAAGGGATTATCAACTACCTCAATCATGTCTCTATGAAACTCAAATTTACATATTGATAATGACTTTTTCAAAATTCCAGCATATTTCTCCTCCGTGGGAATGTACTCTAACAACATAATCTGCCTCAATACACAATCTTTGAGATGATGATATCAAATATCAATATGCTTGGACTGATCACGAAAAAATGGATTTTCAGAGAGTTTGATACAACTCTGATTATCACATTAGATAACAGTTTGATCCATCTGTTGAGAAAACAAACCACCCAGGATCTTCCTCATCTAGATGGCCTCACATGCTTCCTGACTCGTACCAATGTACTATGCCTCTGCCGAACTGAGTGCAACCGATCTTTATTTCCTGTTGTACCAAGAAACTGTCGCTGAACCAATACTGAAGATCCCTCCTGATGTGCTCTTCTTATCGGATGGAATCTTTTCCCAATCTACATTGGTGAATCCTTGAATCTTCATTCCCTCTATCTGTCTGTACCATAACCCATACCGAGAAGTGCCCTTGAGGTATCTCAACACATGCTTTGTTGCCTTCCAATATAGCTTGGTAGGCCTAATCATCGCTTGACTAAGCTGGTTAACTACATAACACATATATAGTCATGTGTTCACCAAGTACATGAGTGAACCCACAAGCTTCCTGTAAAAAGTAGCTTCCACTACTTCTCCCAAGTAGCATCCTCCTTCCTCCAGTTACCCGCTAGATTAGTCTCCATGGGTTTGCTGCTCTCCATGTGGAATCTCCTAAGTATCGTGTTGGCATACTTGCCCTAAGACACAAAACATTCCCCATCTCCCTACATATCTCCATGCCAAGAAAGTTATGCATGAGCGCCATGTCCTTCATCTCAAACTCTCTTGCAAGGTCCTCCTTGTAAGACTTGATCAACTAATCATCACCTATCAATATGAGATCATCAACATAAATTACAATGATCAACAGTTTACCTTCCACCACTATGTGGCACAGGTTCGCATCCATTTCACTCTTTGTGAAGCACAACTCAATGAAGTAGCTATCTATCTTGGTGTACCAAACACAGGGTGCTTGCTTCAGCCCATACAATGCTTTCTTGAGTCGGCACACATAAGAATCATGGTCAAAGGTCTCAAAACCTTCAGGCTACTCTATGTACACCTCTTCCTCAATCATTCCATTAAGGAAGGTTGTCTTCACATCCATATGATGTATCTTCCAACCCATATGTGATGATAGTGCTAATATAGATATTATTGACGAGTACATTGCAACCAGAGCAAAGGTCTCATCATATTCAATCCCCTCTACTTGTGAAAAGCCATGGGCCACAAATATAGCCTTATGCTTCTCCACACTACCATTTGCAACTTTATTTACCTTGCAAAACCAACGAGAGCTCACCACTGACTTGTCCTCCGGTCTCGGGACCAAATCCCAAGCACTGTTCTAAACTATGGAAACATATTCCTCCACCATGGCATAAACCCAAACTAGCTGCTGCACTACTTCTTTAAAGGAAGATGGCTCTTCCACAACACATTTGCCTATAAGAGCCATGTATCCAATGTACCTCTAAGGTGACCTCCTCTACTTGTGCTGAGAAGTGGGTTCTTCCACATTCTCCCGTGCATCATCCAACAGTCTGTCAACCTCTCGGGTGTGCTTTATTCCCTTTTTGGAAGACTGCCTCATTGGGTGTCTCCATTCCTATATCCTTTGCATGTGGCTACTCCACATCAATCCAAGGCTCCTCAACCTTAGGAGCTAAAATATCCTCATGCACATGTAGCTCAAGCTACCTCTAAAGGGAAACTCACATGGCCTTATCCTCATTGAATTTGACATCCTTGCGACCAATGTCATCCTATTGGTTGGAAATTACAACCAATAGTTATGAGGTGTGTTAGCGCTTGAAATTTCACCTCAGGCTGAAAAAGGTAAACTTCAAGGCAACATCAAACCACTTAGCCTCGTAGCTAGCCCTACGGGGCAGGAGAGGGCTCTCTCCGGTCTATCTCGGTAAATATCTTCAATGGGCGAGATAACCAATGTGGAAACACTGATTTTAGGCTAGTAAACTGATAAAAAGGTTTGATTTAGGGATTTTTAGGGTTTTGGTGGAAAATTGAGGAAAGGCAATTTTGGGTGCGGGGATTGGACACAGTTTTCGTAGGGGTTCTTTGGGGCAAGGTAGGAGACTGTATTGATGCCTTTGATAGATGTGGATGGATGAGAATGACTAGTGAGAAGCTAAGGAGAGCAAGCAAGCACCATGAATACAGCTGAAAACATTGATATTAAGCAAACTTAAAGGCAGAGCATAGCAACCATGAATTCTACCTTAACACTTCATTTGCCTAATTTGCAGAAGAAAAGTAAGAAGATGATTCACATAACAAACTTACAAGTGCAAAGAGAAGCACACCATCAATACATGTAACCACAGGAATCCCAAAAAGGACTGCAAAACCTTGGTCTTCCTTTGCCAAAAATGCAGAGATACAATGAGTAATACAATATAAGCTTTCTCCCTCAAGAGTCCAACCATGAAAATGACTAAGAAAGTACATAATATAGGCAAGCTAACATCTTTCCTTGCCTCTAGGCGTCGAGCTCACTATCCT